>JARFIW010001384.1:414792-637631 GCA_036346225.1 Platerodrilus igneus
AAAAAAAACTATTAACATTTCAGTGTGTATGTGTTTTTTTTGTTTGATAATCGAATGAGATAAACGTATTTCGATAAATCATCATCATCATCATCATTAGGTCTTCAGTCCTAGAACTGGTTGGAGGCGTACCCTGATTGTCTCCTAGTCTGAACCAACCTACACATTTCCTTAAAATTTGCAGAGTCTGCATCTATCACTATCTGTGTGCGAAAGTCTGATCTCGGTCTACCCTACCTCTCTTTTCCTATCTCTGCTTATAATATATCCCGTACTATTCTCCAGAAATGCCTTAGAACGTATCCTGTCCTTCTATTTCTCCTATTTTTTCGTGTTCCACAGATATCTTTATTCCTCTACTATTTCTACAACCAATCTGTTATTAACTTTGTCTGTCCATGATATCTTCATCGTACGTATGTAGCACCACATTTCAAAGGCTTCTACCTTTTTCTTGTTTGCTTCTCCTACTGTCCAGGCTTCACAGCCATACAGTGCTGTGCTCCACACATATGTTTTAAGCAATCTTTTCCTTGTTTCTATGTTTGTTGTCTTTAAACACAGTAGTTGCTTTTTCTTGTTAAATGTTGCACGGCCTTGTGCTAATCTTAGTTTTATATCTTTTGTGCTTTTCCCATCTTGCGTTATTTGACTTCCTAGGTAGCAGAAATCCTTAACCTCTTGTAAGTTCTCGTTACCTATTTGTATTCTTGTTTTTGATTTATTTTCCTCCCTTTTGCATATTAGAACTTTAGTTTTATTTTTATTAATTTTCATACCATATCTCTCCCTTAGAACTGTTTCCATTTCATTAAGAGGAGCTTCTAACTCTTCTTTACTAGGTGCTAATACCGCTATATCATCTGCAAATCTAAGCAAATCAGTCTTTTGTCCCTGCATATTAATTCCAAATGTTTTCCTGCATTTGACAGTATTTATTGCCTCTTCTATGTACAAGCTAAAAATTAATGGGGATAAGGCACATGCCTGTCTCACCCCTTTCCTAATATTTACTTCTCTACTTTCTTGCTCTAATTCTATTACTGCGGTTTGCTCTTTGAATAAGCAATGCACTACTCGTCTATCCCTAAAACTCATTCCAATCTTTTTGAGTATTTCGAATATTTTTTTCTATTTTACATTGTCGAATGCTTTTTCCAGATCTACAAACCCTATATATACGCTTTCCCCTTCTCTATTGTTTTCTCCATTATCACCCTCAGAGCTAAAATAGCCTCCCGTGCTCCCCTGTTTCGTCAAAACCCAAATTGATCTTCTCCCAATATTTCTTCAGTTCGTTTTTCCATTCGTATTTGTACAATTCTAGTTAATATTTTTGAAACGTATGCTGTCAAGCTATTGTTCGAAAATTTTCACATCTATCCGCACCTCTTTTTTTAGTATACTTACTATGATGTTACGTTTGAAATTTTTGGGTATTTCGCCTGTCTCATACTTATAGCTTTACAAGTCGGAAGAGACGTTCTGTTACTGCTTGTACAGCGGCTTTTACAGTTTCTGCTTGCACCTTATCTGTACCCGGTGCATTACCATTTTTCAGACTCTTTAATGCTAATTCAAACTCATCTCTAAGTATAGGATATCCTAAGTCTTCCTTTTCAATGTCTGATTCCTGTTCTATATATTTCTGCCATCTAGCTACTTTCTCTACATTTTCTATAATGACGTTTCCTCCCGCATCCCTTATATTTTTGCTATATGGTTTTATATCCCTAAAATTCATTCTAATTCATTTGTATGCTTCGTATGTCTTTCCTATTTCCACCTCGTTGCACTTTTCGTCAATCCATTGTTCTCTTAGCTTTCCTGCATTTGCGAATAATTTCCCATTTTATGGCTTTGTATCTTTGTTTTCCTGTTTCGTCTGATCTATTTTTGTATTTCGTCGTTCTTCTATTAAATTCAGGATATCCTTTGTTATCCATGGTTTCTTGTTTTCTTTTTGTAAATACCCCAGAATATCTCTGGCCGCCATGTCTAAGCTGAATTTAGTGTTATTCCATTCTGTTTCTACTTTCTTAGTATCAGAAATTTTCCCGATATCTTTCAGCAATTTATTTGACTTTTTTTCAAATCTTTCGTGAATATCTTTATCTTTTAATTTCTCAAAGCCAAAGTGCCTTTCTCCGTTCTTCTTTTTAGATTTTTAAATTTAAGTGCTGCCTTCGTAATTACGATGGTGTGGTCAGTGTCTATATCTGCTTCCGGGTAGCTTCTGCAGTCTTTTACTTGATTTCTAAACCGTTGTCTAACAATAATGTAATCTATTTGATACCTTCCTATATTGTTATTCCACTTCTCTGGTGATAGTTTATATGGTCGGTAAAACAGTTAACAAAGTATTACACTTTAGATGGTGAAACATTTATATGGTGATAGATAGTTCTTAAAAGCCGGTAATACAGTTACCAAAGTTCATAAGATACATCGCGCAAGCGCAATAAGAAAAGCGAGTGACGCCTCTAGCGGAGGAAAGCGCAAACCTTTTACAGATTTGGGCGCGGCCATCCACCATGACGTCACCGATACAAAAGGTGTATTACGCAATAATCAGAAATATAAAAATTAAACAGTGAAAGATAGAATCGAATAATTTTAACAAACAAATTACTCACCCCGGAAATCCGACTTTCCCCAGGTACGCCTATCATCCTTCCGGGTCGATAATGAAGGTATTGCTCCGGCTCCGGTGGTGTTAGCTGAGCATGGACATCAGGTCGTCTCTGGTCGTGGACTGCTCCAGGGTCATATCGGTTTCCTAAATGTAGTGGAACGACAGGAATAGGTTAATTAGGGAAAGACAAACAAAGATAAGCAAGACAAGGGAATCTACATCATAAGATAAGATACGGTACCCGGCACGACTACTTCACTTGAAGATCAAAGGAAAACAGCCACGATTTAGAGCGTCACGGAAACACTTCTCCCCACTCTTTGTCTCGTATTGCTCTACCCCTCTAGGGATAAGCACACTGCGCAAATGCACTACTCTGACGTACGGAAGTACCGCCTAGTCCATTTAAAATTCCCGCGCACCGCGTATTTGAATTTATGCCGCGAAACTTCCATACATAAAAACTTAACCTAAAAACATGTTTAAGTGCAATGGCACGTAACAATATCTGGCATTGTCTACGTGTATCGTCTTCTAGCATGATGTTGAAATAATGTATTTGTGATTGTTAAGTTGTTCTTGTCGCAAAATTCTACCAGCCTATTTCCCCTGTCATTTCTTGTGCCTAAACCAAATAAACCTACTATCGCTCCTTCTCTACCCTCACCTACCACTGCATTAAAATCCCCCGTAATTATTAACGTATAATTTACGTATCTTAGTATGTCTTCGATATATTTGTAGATCGCCTCTACCTCTTCCTCACTGTAGCTAGAGGTGGGCATTTATACTTGTATCATTTCGGTATTTACTGGTTTAGATGAGTACTCTTTCGTTCTTTTGTAAGTAGTTTTCTACACGTCGTCCTATCTTTTTTCGCATAACTATCCCCAACCCCTGAATTTCCTTCCTCTGATCCTGTATGATTTACCCTGAAGTCTCCACTCCAAAAATCCTCCGCCTCTGGCCAGCGGACTTCGCTGATTCTTACTATGTCTAGTGTTTACCTATCCATTTCGAGTTTCAGGTTCTCTAGCTTACCTACTTGTTTCATACTTCTGACATTCCACGCTCCGACTCGCAGAATTTTCACGGATCTTTTCTATACTTTCGGATCACATCCCCGAAGTAGTCCCCTCCCGGAGATCCGAATGGGGGACTATTTTACCTTCGAAATTTTTTACCCCAGGGGATTCCATTATGTTTACTAACAATTTCTGTACGCAGTGTACTTGGGAGGTAATGTGGTGGTTTCCCGTTGCCTTCCACATCGCAGTAGTGTGTCTTAGAATGTCATACCGACCCCTGTGGTCTCTGCCACTCTAAGTACCGAAAAAGCTGCTGCCCTTTTTTGGGAACCTGTCTTAGTCTGGTTCCTCACTAAAGACCTCACTGATTTGGTTAAACCTATAGTTCGCTATTCTACCTGTTCTAGTATTTTAGAACTTCGTTACGGTGCAGGTCCGTTCAAAATGGATTTCGATAAATATAAAAACAAATTGCATACTGAAAGACTGCAAAACTTCTATGCATGAGACTTTTTCGTATAAAGCATTGAGTTCGTACAGTTTTGACCCCAGAAAATCTAGCCGGTAACCCACAAAGAAATACATCGCTAAAAATTCGATGTCTCGATAAGGTACCCAAGACCTCGACTGTTCTGACATAAATGGTTGCCGAGTAACTCAGTGGAAAATGTGGTGCAGATATTTGAACAGGATCCCGTAATATTATCGTGTTGTAAATGCCAGTCTTAATCGGGAAGTATATAGGATGCCACCTAATGTCGAGATACGTGATTTCTAGGGAACATCCCCAGGAAGAATAACATGAGGTTGCCAAAACCCGAGATCAGGAAAGTGATTCTAGCCAAAAAATCACACAAGGAGTAATCGAGTACACTAATACTAAAACCAACCTATATTATACGTTTACAATAAAGACACTAATATACTTATTTAACCCTAAGTCTTTGGGACTCCAGGCGAAATAAAATATTGATTACTTTGTTGCATAGTGGTTTTATAACATCTTTAGGAATGTTTTCTAATAGGTTCTGCAATTATAGTCCTTATTTAGAAAATTTAATTAAAGCACAAATAATAATTAAAGTGTGATTGACATGTCTGCTCTACCCTATTACATTTAATAAGTCTGTTAGACTCAATACCGCTTTCTGCAGAGGAGTGCTCTCTATGGTTTAAATATTTTTAGAATTAGACTTATGTGTCATTCCAACTCTGACCTTGCAACTATACAGTGATTTTAGTCCAAGCTTGTGATTTGTGATACCTATAGGTTATATTTTTATTTGATATTTTTGTAAGTACTCAATATTTTATAATTATTTATAGCATAATCACAGTTCACATTCAAACTTTTTTTTGTTTTGTTTCAAGCATAATAGGCTACGTACCAAATAAATGAATGAATAACATTTATCTTTTCAGGAATTTTGTGGTTTCCTGTTATATAGCATGGCATCAAGTAGTAAAAAAAGTGTTTATGATCCCGATCTTGAAGCAGTTATTCAACAGTAGACAGAAGAAGCAGATTTTGATGCACTTCCAAGTCCAAATTACGATTCAAATGAAGATGAACCATTTGTCGTAGAAGAGCTGTCGAAAGTAGATATTGAACAAGCTTCATCCGATAGTGAAATTGATGACGAAGGCAATATGCGGGTTAAGGAGAATAGCGGAACTTTAATAGGTGAAAGTGGCTATGAGTGGCAAAATAAACCTCCTCGAAAAGTCTTAAGCCATAATATTGTGCGATTTGTTCCTGGTGCAAAATCGGCGAATAACTTGCTTTCGCTAAGAGAAGAGAAGAAACTATAGATAAAATTATTATGTAAACAAATAAATAGGATAAATAAGCTAAGCGTCAATTTGCAAAATTAGATAAAACACTGCAAAACGTGAATAAAGAGGAAATTAATGCATTTTGGGTTTATCGCAGTTAGCAGGCATAAACAAACAATGGGACGCTCCTATTCGTGAACTCTTTCTTGACATGTGCTCCAATCTCATACATAAAACCACAATGTCAGTGAACCGCTTTGAAAACATAAAGCGGTTTCTGAGATTTCCAGACAAAAGAACGAGAAATGAAAGACTCAAACCTGACAAATTTGCAGCAATTTAATATGATTGGAAACCATTTCTAGTGCAGTGCCGCCAAACCGTAATACCGTCGGTAAATTAAACCATTGACAAACAACTAATGCCATTTAGAAGCCGTTGGGGATTTATACAGTACATGTCTAGTAAGTCGGCAAAATATGAAATTAAATTTTTTTGATGTGCAAAAGTGAATCAGAGATTATGATATGGATTGCTGGGTTTATACTGGAAGTCACCCAGGAGAAAATATCCAAAATAGTATTCAGATTAGTTGAAAGTATGCAGTATTCTTCAAGAAACATTACAATGGACAACTATTTTACAAAGACTCCTTTACTGGAAAATCTGCTAAAAATTGGTATTACGTGTGTTGGCGCGAAATTTAGAAAAAATAAAGATAGACCTGTTTGTTCATCGTTCGGATTTCACGAAAATTTGACGCTAGTTAGTTATATGCCAAAAAGAAACAAAGCTGTGATTTTAGTCAGCACACGACACCATGACAAATCTATAAATAGCGAGAGCAATAGGAAAAAACCAAGTATTATTGAATTTTATAACAAAACTAAAGGATGTGTTGATGAGATGGATCAAATGATCTCGAACTGCACATGTAGACGTCAGACAAAACGGTGGCCTTTCGCTGTGTGAACTAATATTTTAGATATTGCAACTATAAATTTCACTTTATACACCAATGTGCACAATAACTCCGGATTTAGACAATCTCACAGCAGGAGAATTTTTATAAAACAGCTTGCAAATAAACTTATTATGCCAAAGATGATGCATCGATCAAAGAATCCAAAACTACGAAGCTCTGCCAAAGAAGCTATGAGGCATTTTATAGACAATCCCGTGTAGACAATATCAGAAGCAACAGAAATTCCAAAAAAGAAAAAGCGATGCCATATCTGTCCAACACGAATTGGCAGAATAAGCAAAATGGTTTTCAATGTATGCAAAAAGTAAAGAGCATAATATATACATGTTTCTATAATAATGAAGTCTTTTGCGTAAAAGTATAGCTACATATAACATTTTACAAGTATACAGTTCCTTAGACTCATGAAATGTAATAATGTATAAATTTTTACTTATACATCCTAGGGTTAAAAACTGCTACCTGAAAAGAAGGTTTCCAAAATAAAATGCTAAATTAACTGTATATTAATCATGCCTCTAAGAAATTGCAATATATTTTATTACACCAAGGCTGAAACTACCTTTACATTAGTTGTGAAAAACACCAGTATAGAAAAGTATTTACTCTATTACGCAATTGTTTTCATCACAAAACATATAAACATTCTTAAGCAAAACAAAGAAACCTTAATATATCAATAATTGCTTAACTTAGTCAAAAACGTTTTTGATAAACAAAATGACTTTCAAAGTGCTTAAACTAATAACAAGAACGTATTGTGGGTACATTTATAAATTTATAGAGTAAAAAAAATGTTCTTTAATGTTTGGATACTGTAGGTGTAGTTTTAAAAGATTTGTTATAGATATCTACCTGAGAACTCATTGGCTACAGATACATTTAGAAGCAACTAAAATCAATGATATTCTGGATTCAATTCATTATAACCAGATCTTACGGGACTTCTGGATTTTGTTAAATAGTTTGGTGTTCTTAGTTAACATGACTTTTTCCAACATGAAGTTGCTCCTAAAACTAAAAGCAACCAACTTGATAGGGCATTATTCCGAACTTCATTGACTAATCACATTAATCAGTTTGGTATTTTATTATTCGAGGTTAACTGTACCTACTCGACTTTCCATGTTATTTGTTTCAATGGTGATGATGAAATTGTCATACATGATAAGATTATCGTCGACAGAATTCAGACAAATGAATTAAAACTGCACATTGAAATTACTTTTATCGTTTTTCTTCAGCTAGCACATGTGAAGGTATCTTACTGGCACATTAAATTGAACCAGAGAAAGGGTTTTTTCATTTTCTGAATCGGCATAATTTAGTGTGAGCAACTTTTTCATTCCAAAACGATGTCATAGGCGCCAGCGTTTTACCTTACTAATCAACACAAATGAATCATAGAACTGTACTAATTTAGAATACAAAGTAGCCATGATATATTTCTAACAATAAAAACCGCTATAAAGAATTTGACAATCTGGGTATGAACAATTTAAGATACAAAAATAATCCTTCCTTGGATGAAGAATGCATATAGTCTAAAGATTATATTTCTTAAAGAAAATAATCTAACCATATTGGTGGGATTTGTTAATGCAGAAACTATTAAAATAGGATGTGATTTTAAACATTTCAAAAGAATGTTACAACTGCATATGAAATTCATTTTTCTTCTTACATTTGCTTAAAAGTATTAGACATTATCTTTTTGTATATTATAGATCATAGAATTTTAATTGTTTTTCACGTAACAAATACTCGTTACTGCAATTTCCAAAAGAGAAGTTCTTGGAACAATCAGAAGCAGAGCCGTTATTGAACTTTGGTGATATGTTAAAAGTAGTAATGCGATAAAATATAAAAATGAAGCAAGATAGTAAAAGGCTTATAAATTTAATTAGCTCTTGCTATGCGCGATAGATAGAGCAACATGTTGCTTTTTGCGTCTTCTCTGTCCTATTAACACTTATTTTCCAAAGCTGAAAGTATATTAAGCGAACGATCAGGGCCGTCACTGGTGCACAAGTTTTTAAGGCGCCTTTTGACCGTAATTTTGACAAGTATGTGAGTTATTTTTTACTCCAACTTCTGTGAAATTAGTTTAAAATTAGGTTTCAACAAAAGTATTCATTCTCTAAAAACTTTAATTACACAACTTTCTCAAAGAATAAAGGAATTCTCAAATGATTATACTACATATTTTTAAAGAAAGAGGACAGTTTATTCTCAATAATGATATTCCTAGTAATGAAATTAATAAAAAAAAACTTTAAGGAACAAATGGGGCCATTAGTTGCAAAACTCTTTAATCGTAAAAATTAACAAAAATCTCTTTTTGTGCAAAGTTTGACAAGTTTTTAATTAGGATATATTGCTGTCGTCAGAACTTTTGAAAACTACTTCCTTCTTGCCTGAAATTTGATTCAAGCTTACCAGTTATTTGCAAACCGCTGTCTTTGTCTTGAAAGTTTATTTTCAAAACTGCCTGTTCGTTTAATCACCAATAAACGCGATTTTTTCGGTCCACGTAACTATTACGTTATTTTGTTCACATGCAGCAAATTTTATACGGTTCTTTTAGTTACAACAGCAATTTTCATCTAAATCGACGTATTTTAACGACAGTTGTTTTAGTATGATTCGTTGGCATGGATGAGATAGATACTGATTGTAAGATTTTACCCTCTCCGAGAGGGAAAGGACGCAAGAAAGAGCGACAATCACAAAACACCTTAGGAATATTAAAAAAAAAACAGGTATGTTTTAAAACAATTTTAGAACATAACCATACTCAATAATATTCATTATAGTATTTTACAGAGCTTGGTATTTTCTTTGGGATTTTTGGCACTGTCGGTTTACAATCATTATTGATGTGTGATTGCAAATTAATGTAATATCACTATTTTTTGGAAAACACACACCACACTCACTCTCAAATTTTCCAAGTTGTGGTCACGATGGTAGGTCTGGACAACCATACGTTTGCAAAACATTAACAATGGCTGAAGTTAAACAATTTCATGCTTACCTGTACGAACTTAAAAATAAAATAGACCGGACAGTCTCATATTGAACTGTTGCAGTGGAAATAAACCAAAGAGAGGAATATTCAATCAGGTTCAAGTGTCAATTGAATACAAAGTTTGTCTAAATGGAAGATTCGTAGGAGTGTGCAAAAATGCGTTTATTGCAGGTTTTAAGTGGTAACAGAGTTCAAAGAATACTTCGAAATTTTGTCCAAAATTGAAAACTTCCAAAATAACGGGGGGGGGAGCTAGAGTAGGTCGCACGAATGATAAAAAAACGCAAACACATAATGAACTTTATAGAATCCTTGAAATACGTCGATTCTCATTATTACAGGAGCAAGACTAGCCTTCGTGTATACCTACTACGCGAATTAAATTTTTAAAAACCTTATGGGACTTTCCCTTAGAATTTGCGAGTTAGTGATTTTCGAGAATTTGTGAACCGAAATGACAACATTGCGTTTTAAACTCCACTCACATATTGCTATTCAAACTGTCTACGTCACCAAGAGCAATTCAAATTGAGAACGTCAGTGGGAAAAAGTTATGTATTACCCACGGAGAATCGCGTTCACTTGTTAATGTTAAAAGCATTTTTCCGACTCTTAAAACATCCCAAACTAAACACAGTTTTATTTTCTTTTGACTACTACAAAAACTCGACCTTGCCTGGTTATCCGAAAAAGCTGCATACATCAGCCAGTAAATAAACTACAACAGCTTTACCATAGTGGCTGGATCGTGTAAAACTAAATTAGCACCTGCAAATGCATAGGCGTATCTTTGGACAGAGGTTAATGCGCAAAAAAAATGTGAATACAATAATCTCGGCAATTAGACAAGCATTAAGCCCCCATACAAATGTTTACCCTTCTATTACAAAAATTAACTTGTTCGCCTACTGCTACGGTAGCCAAAGCAAAAACAACGTTATGATGACAATATTGGCGTATTTAGCTTTTTAAAGAATTTCAATTAAAGAAATTGAGCTAAGTATTTCCAATTGTAGAGCACTCCTATATTCCTTGGGATAGAGTGTTTAGACTAATTACAGAAGGAAAATAAAAAGAAAAACTCCTATTACTGTAGAATCCAGTCACTACGATGCCATAATAAGTAAGACATACTACAGTTAGAAGAATAGGTATTGACTGGGTCGTACAAAACTGAAAAAATGAAGCAAAGACGATTGATAGGTTTCGGCCACTTGACATTTTAAATTTTTCAACGCGAAACGATTAATTTTTTACAAAAAGAAAACACGGTTTTAATACAAAGTGAGATTAATTACGAGATTAACCTTGGAACACCTAAAAATTTTAGAATAAAATGTTCACTTTCATCCATTCAATTAGTAGAGGTACCACTAAGTAAGAAGCTGAAATGTGATAAAACGTCTATTACTGGGTTACTGGTTAAGCATTATAGCGAAAAATTGAAGAGCACTACCAGAACTAGCCTTCTACAAAAATAACTTAAATCAAGCTGCTACAAAATAGCAATGAAGATGGCCAAGATTTGTGTCAAAACGAAAACGACAATCAATTCATGTAATCTAATAAGATAAGATCACACTTGAGTTTTAGTTAAATTTTTATTTTAAAAACTTGTTTGAGTGTTAATGATAGCTTACTTTATCATCATCCATTAGGTCTTTAGTCCTGGATCTAGTTAGACGCGTACTCTCATTGTTCCCTGTTCTGAACTAATCTACACATTCTCCTGAAATTTGCACGTCTGCATCTATCACTATCTGATCTAGGTTTATATCTACCTCTTTTTTCCTATCTCTGCTTGTAGTATATTCCGTACTATTCCCCAATAATGCCTTAGAACGTATTCTGCCCTTCAATTTCTCCTATTTTTTTTCGACAGATATCTTTATTCCTCTACTATTTCTATAACCTATTTGTTATTAACTTTGTCTATCCATGCTATTATTCTCATACATATGAAGCACTACATTCCAAAAGGCTACTACAGTTTTTCTGTCTGCTTTTCCTACTGCCCGTATTTGAATAAAATTTCATAAGTTACTTTATTTTATTTTAATTTGCAAAACTCTTTCCTTGCAAAAGACAAATGTTTTTTCAAAACTGTCAGAGACGTAGATTTGAAATCATCAAATTAATTATAAATACTTGTTTATTCACTGATACCATAATGAAATAGTTTGAAAAAATTATTTACCTGGTAGCTACACTATTTTGTGTTGCTCCTTAAAAGTAAACCAGCTAGCAATGAGAATTGGCGGGGAATTCGTGGGAGGGGAGGGGGTAGACGACACACCCGCCCCACGCCCGCTGTAAAATAATCATTAAATAAATGTAGCATTTTCATCATTTGTTTTGCTTACAATTTTTATTGTATGCATGGTGGAATGATGAGGTTAAAAAGGGTTGTCGAGGAAAGGAGAGTGGCATATAAGAGAATGATTACAGAAAAAGATGTTGAGCTAAGACAGCAACTTCAGGAAGTATATAAAGAAAAAAGGCGATATGTGAAAGAAGTAGTGTAGTCAAGCAAAGAGCAACTGAGGAAAAGGGTGAGTGAAAAAATATAGAGTGATTTTGAAGAGAATTAAAACTTGTTTTGGAAATGGGTAAGGGAGACAAGAAAGGGTGGAAATAAGCGTGCGAATGGCCTTGTTAACAGTAGTAGTGAAATTGTTTGGGACGAAGCAAGTGTGAGAAACTGTTGGAAAGAGTATTTTAAGACGCTGTATGGTGATGGCAAGAAGGATACAGATGGCTGTATGGATAATGAAGAGAGCAGTACTATACTGGTCGAAAACGTAGATAATAGTGTAAAGTTTGAATGCATCGTAGAGAAGGTATGGAAGGTGGTGCGAACTTTGAAAAATGGCAAAGCGGCGGCTGTAGATAGAATTACAACTGAAATGCTTAAGTATAGGTCTGGGGTGCTGATTGAATGTATGTGCAAACTGATAGAGTTGTGTATAGAACAAGCGAAGGTGCCTAAAGATTAAAAGAATGCAATCATTATCCCTTTGTACAAAGGTCAAGGCAACAAGTATGAATGCAAAAATTATCGTGGCATAAGTCTATTGAGTGTGCCCAGGAAAGTGTAAGGAAAATTGTAATCGAGGGAGTTTGTAAGATAACGCACAGAAAAATATTGAACGTCCAATGTGGTTTTATGCCTGAAAGAGGATGTGTGAATCAGATGTTCGCAATGCAACCAATTGTTGAAAAGTGTATGCATGCCAGAAAGAAAAGGTATGCCGCATTTGTAGATCTGGAAAATGCGTATGACTCTGTGAACACAAGTGAATTATGGAAAGCGTTGCGAGAATATGGTGCAAGCAAGTGCTTGATAAAATCTATCAGAGCGATGTACGAATACAGTAAAGCGTGTGTACGTATGAATGGTAACATGAAGTAATTTTTTGATATTGTGTAAGGTGTAAGACAGGTCTGTGTAATGTTTCTATAGCCGTTTAATGTATTTATGGATAAATGTATCAGGCAGGCTTAGGTAGGAATGAAAGGAGTGAAAATTGGTGAAACAAATGTCAGTTTGCTGTTGTATGCGGATGATGCAGTATTGTTGGCCGAATCGTCACAAGATTAGCAACGAATGCTTGACAAACTGTCGGAAGCGTGTGGAAATATACAATTGAAAGTGAAAGTAAATAAGACGAAAGTAATGATTTTTGAAAGAAATGGAGGAATTGATGACAATGCATTTAGAATGGACAATGACACGATAGAGAAAGGGAATGACTTCGTATACCTGGGTAGAAAGTTTTTGAATAATGGAAAGCTGGATGGTGAAATAGAAAGGAGTGCAAATGCTGGAAGAAAAGTATCTGGAGGTGTGTGGGCAGTGAACAGAATGAAGGATTGAGTATAAACTCAAAGCTGTCCATTTACAACAGTGTGTTTGTGCCAACTGTTCTGTATGGAAGCGAAACTTGGGTCTGGCAGAAGAAGCTTGTTAGTCGTAAAAATGCTGCAGGAATGAAATTCGTCAGAGGTGTGTGCGGAGTAACTTTGAGAGACAATGTACCAAACGAATGGATCAGAGCTGAGTGTAAGGTGGTGCAATTGACTTTTAAGGAGTTAAGCGAACGAAGTACGCTTAGATGGTTTGGACATATGGAAAGAATGAACAGGAATAGACTGCCAGCAAGATGACTGGTAAATGTGGAAGGGGCCGGCCGCGTAAAAGATGATTGGATGTAATAGAGGAGGTTCTGAAAGAACGATAGGTGAGAAGTAAGTGGAATAAAAGAGCATGCTAACAGCAATGTTGGAATATCACAGAGGCGAAGGAAGTGTGTAAGGATCGAGGGATGTGGAGAAATATTGTGAATGGTGCTGGGAGTAAAAGTAAAAGTAATGTGGTAGTCTAGAGTTATACCGTGCATATCCTCCCAGAAACAGGTGTTAGGTTCGATTACCCCAAAAAGAATACCGTGATTGGTGTTCTTCTTGTTGTTGTTTTTGTTGTTTTGCCTAAAATATGAGTAAATTACAATATAAAAAAATATTTAGTAGGATATTTTGGGTTGTTTCAATGTTTTCCCCTCGCCATGAGTAAGATTGCACTGCCTAAAAAATAAGTGAGCTGCCCTGCAACCTAAATTAGGCTATTTTTAATAGGCAAATTTTATAAACAATCCGAATATCCTATTATTTATAAAAAAAATTATTCTTTTTTGAAAATATAAAAGCATACTTCTGAACCAATTCTGGAATACCCTTAGCACTGATGTCTTTATGAAATATTCATCCCCACCCCCACCCCACCTTCCCCGAATAATCAGTTCTGAATCCGCGGGTGGCAAAGAGGGAATTTTGCAAATAACGGCCTCAAATATATCATTCATCATATTCTAAGTTATGAGCTACAATTTAAAAAAAAATATTTAATCATCAAAATACAAAATACAAATAAATCATAATTAAATCGATCAATTTAACAAAAATCAATTTTTCCTACTTTCATTCTTGCAAAACGTTTTATTGTTTCATTTATACACAAGAAATTAAAAACATTGCTTTCAAATTTTTTTAAGTTCGTAATTCGGATAATGATCGCTTTCTTTCAGCCACAATCACAAGCATTGTATGATAAATCCTTAGGACAATTGATATATTTGAGAACGTAGTAATTAAATCACAAGAATGTGAATATTGTAAAACCCCGAAGTTGTTAAATTACTTTTAGTATAACTAGGTAAAACTTCAATTTTATTAAATAAATCTAAAGCTGTCAACGTCCGATTCATTATTTTTTTATAATTTATAATTTATAAATCTATCGAATATTTTAATTTTGAGTTACTATTTAAACGTATCGTAACACTCAAATCGTTTAAAACAGGAAATTAATCGTTGTATTTTGTCATTAGTTAAAATTTTTCGTTGAACTTAGATTTTGGAACGTTAATGATAAGAACTAAAATCTAAAATAAGTTTCGAGGGACCTAAAATAATGTCACCTTTGGATTTATAAGCGAAGAACGTAGTTTTTTCAAGGTCGTGTTTAATTCTCAACAGGAAAGCTAATATCGTAGTCTATTTCTTCAGTCGGGATTTTAGTTCCATTAATTCTATAAAAACATTGTCAAACCTTTGTTAAAATAGATATTTATTATTTTGCTTTACATAGTCTGCGCGACAGCTAATTGACGGTTGACTTTTGTAGAATTCTGCTTATAACGAGTGATTCATTGAGAGTTATTGTTTCCAGTAGGGATGTTTCGGAAGATCGAACTGTCGATCGTTCAAACTGTTATGGTATAATTTGACATTTCATCATGGAAAAACTTAACCCGATACAGCCTCTACACATTATTCAGCAGTATTTCGAATATAAACGGCTATGAAATGGGGAAAGTAGCAGAAGCAGACAGGAAAGTGAATGTGATGCTTTAGATGTATAATAATGATAGCATGGACAGCTAATAACAAAGAGGTTCTAGAAACAGTAGGGAAATTAATATATCTGTGGAAAACAAAAAATATATAGGAGAAATAGACGAGCAGGACACGTTCTAAGGCATTTGGTAAATAGTGCAAAATATATTACAAACAGAGATAGGAAAAAAGAGAGGTAGAAGTAGACCTAGATCAAACTATTGCACACAGATAGTGAAAGATGCAGACTGTGGGAATTTCATGGAAATGTGTAGGTCAGCTCAGAATATGAAACAATGGAGATATACGTCTAACTAGTTCCAGTACTGAAGACCAATGATGATCATTCCGAAAATCAGCATTCTACAAGAAATGTGTTTCGTGCGATTAGAGCAACTTATGATTCACCAAATCGGTCTACTAAGCGCATTATTCTCTGTACCATCAGAAAATTTGAAGCCCAATTTTCATTTTTGGATAGTACTCGGCCAAATAGACCACATCCAGCGCATAATGACGTAAATGTAGCGCAGTAGTTGAGAGTATAGCGATAACCGTGATCAATCGATTTGGCGCCGTTCTCGATAGCTTGGCTTGTCGTATGCAACAGCTTGGCATATTTTGCGTGATGATCTTGGTTTAAAAGCATACAAAATTCAACTAGTGCAAGAATTGAAGTTAATCAACCTTCCAAATCGTCATCGTTTTAATGTTTAGGCGCTTGAAAAGTTTGAAGAAGGGTAACTATTTTCGACCAACATTTTGTTTAGCGATGAGGCCCACTTATGGCTTAATGGCTACGTAAGTAAACAAAGTTGACATATTTGAGCTGAAGAGCAACCCGAAGAAGTGGAATAGCTGCCATTACATCTAGACAAAACAACGGTTTGTGTTGTTTATGTACCGATGGAATAATCGGTCTATATTTTTCAAAAATAAGGGCAGCCTAAATGTAGCTGTGAATGACGTCCGTTATCGCGTTATCTGAAGGGACTATTTGCTGCCTGAAATTGAAGTCCGTGATTTCAACAACATTTGGTTTCAACAAAATGGCGCTATTTGTCATACAACTTGTGAGACCATGGTATTATTGCGAGAACAATTCGATGAACAGTTAATTTCGCACTTCGGGTTAGTGAATTGATCGTCTAGATCATATGATATCGGACCTCTAGACTTTTTCTTTAGTACTATATGAAGAAGTTCGAAGTCTGCAAGAATAAGTCGACTATGATTGAGACATTAGAAAACAATATTACTCGCGTCATTCACCCAACACGAATTTAAATGCTCCAACGCGTCATCGAAAATTGGTGCTTCAGAATGTACCTTTGCAGGTGCAGTCAACGCCAAATTTTGGAAGATATAATTTTTTTTTAAAAAATGAAAGATATAGTTCTTTTGTATGATAATAAACACTGCCCGATATAATTGAATTTTTCGATTTTTTTACTTTCGGAAATGATTCACCAAATACGATAACTACTTTTGATAAAATTTTATACCATGCTATTAAGCAACCTAAATTTGTAAAATTTAAATCTTGTAATTAAAGATTTCGCTGCCAATCGGAAGAATCATTAAAAGTAAGAAGTTTTCTCTATATGAAATCTAAGCACTTTAACAGCATCCGTTCTGCTTTCTACTATGTATCAGAAACGGATTTAACAATATTTGAGAGAATTTTTTTTTCGAAATTTATTAGCAGTAAGCATATGCCGAAAAGTAAACATATATCTCCTGAACAATTCCAAAAAACTTAATAGCTACAATGAACGTTTTGCAACATGGTTGGCAATCGAGTATGAGCTGCTCAGGGAACGTAAAAAGTTTTAGGAATTATATCAAACTTTCTGCAAACCTACATTTTGCCCTCCCGGTGTCGTATCCCAGATCAGGCGTGTATTTTATGTCGATGCTAATTTTTTTTTTAAATGTTAATAAAGTAATCGCCAGGCCACTTCATATAGTGTCTACAATTGAGCAAAACTCTAGGCAATATTCCCTTATGTCAATTTGTTTATTAAAGGAATTTAACTGAACAATTCTTAATATAACCTTAATTTGTTGTCAATCGCTTATCTTTGAAAAACAGTCTAAAATTTTTTAGTTGTACTTAGATTAATATTTTTAGGTAAATTTTCTCACCTAGGAGGTTTATAATTTTATTCTAAATGTTATCCTACTATGAAATCTTAGCACTTCTTTAAATTCCGCTAATGTGCTCAGC
Source organism: Platerodrilus igneus (assembly GCA_036346225.1). Taxonomy (NCBI): domain Eukaryota; kingdom Metazoa; phylum Arthropoda; class Insecta; order Coleoptera; family Lycidae; genus Platerodrilus; species Platerodrilus igneus. The sequence goes on from JARFIW010001384.1 coordinate 432,373, forward strand.
TATTACGCTATAAAATTTAGATGACTTCCATAAGTTTTAAAAAATTTCCATTGCCGCTAGAAAATAAAATTTCATTCTGCCCTCAAAAGCTAAGTTTTACTCAGGTAAATATTAAATATAGTATACGACTCTTTTAACGACAGAAATTAATTTTTCTTCTAAGCCAATTACCTATCGTGTTCATTGTTGTCTTATCTTTCTCTATATTAGCTTTCAAATTAACCCACACTTTAATACTTACAAAATACCGCTTTATTTTGATGATGGTATCTAAATTTCTTAATAAATACTGCAGTTCTTTATACCCTTTAGTTTCATTGAATGGACTTACTTATACATTTGTTGAAGATTGACAAGTAAAACAATTCACCTAATTAAAATAAAATAAACAAGCAAATTTTCTACAACATATTCATAGTTGCTTCATGTTTTATAACAATAACTAGCCGAAAAACATTAACTGAAATTTTGTAGGGGAAATTAAAGTTATTAATTTGTACTAAACCTTTTTCAAGTATAGATATCCGACGATTATCCGGAAGGGCTAGAGGAAGACTTAAGAGTCATTCCGTGAACATACAACACCCCAAACCTGTGCAAAATAAAGAAAACTTTAAAAGAAGCTCAAATTTTGTAAATATTCATTTTCATAGTAGCGTATATTTAATTCTGAATGCATAAAATCGGGATTTAAAGAATTTTCATTTTTAATCATGAAGGAATCGTGTTTTTGGATGTGGATAAAGCTATTCACAATATTCGACGTGTAGAGGGACTCTAGTGGTGTTCAGTACTGATTAAAATGTCACGATATCGTCGAACTAGTAATAATATATCAAGTAGCAAAATACTACAGTTATTTTATTTAAAGAGAGACGGGAAATTTGTTTTAAATATACAGAAAAAAAAGAGAGAAAGAGAGAGAATTTAATTGAAAGTACGTAAAATTAATAAACAATGATTGACTACTGCGAGATAAATGTTTAATTTGAATATAAGCGTGTTTGTATTTGGAATGCAATGATATTTAATGGAAAAATGTTAACAATTTGAGCGATTTTGACATGGGTGGATGACTACAGGCTAAACAGAGGCAACAACAACAACCAACTATGTACACGGTAAAGTAAAATTTTTAAAGGGGGGACATTTCTATTTAATAATTAAGGTCCATGATAAGAGTATTTTCGTATGCTAGGAGTTGAAGTTAGATTAGAGAGTTGTACAAGCTTGTAATTCGATTGAGGGAGTGGCAGTCTACGATAGGGTTTTGTCATTATATAATTAAAATTATTAAACCCAAGTGATGAGATAAGTTTATATCTGATTTTAAGTGATGGACATTTAGTTATATATTTTATCTTGATTAAATTTGTACGTAATAAGATTAATTAAGGAGTTAAATTAATATTAGGCTGTGCATGACGATTATAAAAGAGACTTTGGTATATTTGGTATAAGTAAGTGATTACTCAATAAGTTTGGTTATATTTTAGATATTGTAAGTAAGCAAAGTCGTTGTGGCAATATTGGACTCTAAGTTTAAGTTTTAATATTTGTATAAAAGTATTTTTATTTTGAGCGTATATGTAAGATATTGTTTGTTAGAGAAAAGCTGTTGTGGATGTAGCAATTGTTATTTGAAAGATCGTTTGTTAAAGAATATTTCGTGTCATTATAGGTTTGATGTCTGATTCTAGTTGTTTTATTTAAATGAGCTAGAAAAAATAATTAGGGCAATATTTTTATTAAACACTTCAGTCCACATAATCTTTTATTGACGTCCCACTTAGGGCATTTTCAGGCCATCAGACCCTAGTACTTTTATCGACAACCGGCCTGGGGCTTATTTAGAATCAGCTACAGACCACAGTAATATATATATATATATATATATATATATATATATATATATATACATACACACACATATATATATATATATATATATATATATATATATATATATATATATATATATAGCTGTGAACGTAAAATTAAATAGAATGAGCTTCTATATTGGACGACAATAAGAATGCTGTGAATTATTGCCTGAAGGTGTCAAACTTACCTTGCTAGCTCAGTTTAAATCAAACGATGAGAATCAAACATCAAATTTATAATGACATTAAATATTATTTAACAAACAATCTTTAACGTGACAGTTGCTAGATCCTCATACATTTTTCTGTAACAAACAATATCCTCAAAGAAAATACTTACATACAAACATTAAAGTCTACAAATAGAATCCAATATCATCATCATATCTTAAGCCTAAAAAAGATTTTTATAACTAGTAGATACTCGCTTAAACTAAAATATTGAGTCCATGAAACTTCTATTTCAAATTAGTATTTCACAAATCTTACCCTATGTGAATTACACTATGTAAAAATTTTTAGAAATACATATGGATAATTTGTATTAATCCCTCTTAAATCGAACCAAACGTAGCTGATTAGTTTTGTTTAATAAATTCCTTTATAATGGCTAAACTTACCGAAACTTGACCACACTTAAATTAAATTTTAAATTATCCTCTTGCACAGAAAAGCTTTAGACATCAAATTTTTATTTAATCTTACCTACTTAAATAAATAAAACAAAACTGTCTATTAACAGACTTTAAAACAATGATATTCTTGGATATACCGTTAAATTATGCTGGTTGTCATACAATTGTTCATGTCCAGAATCATAAATAAACTTTCACATCTATATACCCATATCATTTCGTTCTTATAAATCAATGTATTATTCTTCTTCCATTTAAGATAAAATTGCTTTCCAGACATTTATTATCGTTCATTCAAAAACTAATTCCAATATTTACTTCAAATCTTACTTTTTCATAATGTCAAATTAAAATCAACTTTAAACGTCGATTGGTATACACTTATGGTTTTAAAAACTTATTATTATCGGTTGTCTGATATTTTTAAAAGTATAGTAAGATACCGACATGATTTGAACGCAATTAATCCTGATTGCATTCTTCAATCGGTTTATATGATATAAATTTTACAAGGTCATAAAAATGTAGAAGCATGTGTCTGTTTTCAATCATGTGGATGATATAATTTTTCCCGCAAGTGGCGTTAATTAGTACATTTTACTTGCTTATCTTATTTAAATGGTTGTTACCTTTGATTTATTACATCTTTAAATGTTTTATCACATATTAACGTTTCGAATTGAAATATCTCTTTTATTGAATGAAGGTTTAAAATGTGTATCTGTTATCTTAATTAATAGCTGCCATTCGATCGTTATCCTTGATTTACGGGTTTTGCTACTCGATGAATAAATATTTGAAATTTTTTCAACAAACTACAAATAAAATACTCTTCTGCATTTAAATGTTTTGCGTTGCTTTTGTATGAAATGAAATTTAACACTTGTTAATCTTGTTATGAAAATAGTATCAAGTACTTTTGATTAATTAGGAGGATTTTCACTACTCACGTAGTATACTCTATTCCTATTTACAGAGACGATTAAGTTATGCAACATAAATGAAGCTTGTATGTATCGGGTTTTCGTATAATATACAGAATGTTTCTACTCTGTAATTAAGTACTTAGAAAAATTTCTACAATTACCCTAGTATTTAGAAAACTTCTGTATTTTCTTAGGTTTGGCGTGTTGTATCGCCACGGAATGATGTTTAATGACCTTTATATAACCCCGTTTCACATCAATATATATATATATATATATATATATATATACATATATATATATATATATATTGCTGTGACACGGCCGGCGTTAGACGTGGCTAAAAGAGTGCTATGATACAGATACGTCAAATTGTAAAAATTGAAATTGTTGACTTACCTTCCTTTCTAACTTTTCTTTTCTGACTAGCTCAGCGAATTAATGGAGTTTTCAAAATGAAATCAAACACAGTTATATTATAAAGCATTTATACAGTCTAAAATATTTTGTCTCATACAAAATCATATAGAACATTTACAGTATAGTTTCTTTCAAACATCAAATTATTTCTAACAAGTACCTATTTACTTAATTATCAAAATGTGTTTTACCTTATTTAGGTTTCAATTTACAAACTAAATCTTTTCTCTTATGGATAGTTAACCTGGCTTTCATTCCCACGCTCGTAAGGTTTGTTTGGCCAAAAAATCCTTGACAAATAATCTATTAAAGGGTCAGAGTATTTCGAACTCTGATCATAAACTTCCTGGTAAACACTCTTACACAAAAATTGTATAATTAGGACCCTTTCTACCTTCAATTTAAATGACAAATACTCAAATATCAGTTACAAATAATGTTTTAAAAGTAACACTTGCAAAAATCCACAAAACGCTTTTCCAATTTGTAATTAACAGTATTAAATATCTTCCGCTTCCATTCTTAAATTGACGTCAAATTCCAGTTTACAAAATCATGCATATTATTTAAATCTTCATTTTTAGAAACGGTTTAGTTATTCAATAAAATTTTAAATAGCTTTTTCTATCAAATAATAGCATTTACCAATTTTCATATTTACGCAGGTTTCGTTTAAAATTCTCTTCTTCATTTACTATTACATGGTATGCGTATTGCATACTTTAAAACAATCTCTTGTCAAAGTAACATTTTCGCGATCGAATTTATGAATGAATTTCTTTAATAAAAGTCCTCGTTTATATACAAAAATTATCTCTTTTCAAGAATGTACTAGTGTTTACGTGATTCCATTCCAAAGAACACACGCCTATCTGATGCATGTTTCCGAGAATTCCTCGTTTTATTACCTCATTAGCCCGATCCACTTATTACTGACGTGCGCTGCCCGTCTTTTACTAATACATATAAGGTTACTGGTCGCATCGCATCTCTGCTACAGTGATTATGAAAGCTAATACATAATTCTTATTTATTTTTATTGGTTTTTTAATGTTCCAGCCGCTTCTTGGCATATACGTTTCTTTATTAATTAGTTCATACGAAATTGACGTATTTCTTCTCAATTCCTCTTGAAATTTCAAGAACGTGTCTTATTTGAATTGAATTTACGTTATACAGAATCAATTTGTCTAATTATTTAAAACTTTAATTGTTTTATCCACGGGTTTTACACATGCAGAAAGAACCACATCTTCATAATTGTAATAAAAGATAGGTTTTCCCGGAAAAACGTATTTTAATACACATAAGTAAGATTAAAGCGTTTTTTTTTTAACATGATTGGTATAGTTTTTACGCTAAATGCGTTAAGCTAGCACTATTCTATGCTATTTACAGTAAACATGTGGAATTAAACAATATTATAAAAGCAAAAGTCCAAACATTCGTAGGCAGTACATATTTAAGAAACATTTCCAATTAATATAATATAAATTCCTAATCCGATAAACGATGCAAATTTTAATTATATTTAAACATTGTGGTATTAGTTATTATTATTATAGTAACCATATTCATAATGTGTATCTTGTATTGTTTGCAATCCAGTAATTTATTGCTATTTTATTTGCACCTTTAGCTGCCAATAAACTTTTCGTTGTTTGCAGGAAAGTGATCAGGAAAGCAGTATAAGTTCGCCAGAACCAGCATCAATGATGGGAATTGACGGAAATACAGATATATACATGTCGCAAAAGCTAATGCATATCTCAGAACCAATTAGTCCTATGGAAAATCGCACATCGCCGGTTACTCCCCACATGAATGGCAATAGTAAGTTATTTGATGCATTTATCTTTAGCCTAAAACTTAACAATATAATTTTAAAAAATCTCCACCAAATATGATTGATGATGGTGACGAAAAAGGCAAAAAACAAAATCGACCATTGTGAAGTGGTGGAAATGGTGGTGTAAATGGTAAATTTTATGTTGTATGCGGTTTCATTATATTTTAAGTTTAAAACTTGATTTGCAATTTTTTATATAAGTCAGTTTTGAGGGGTGTCTATCATAACAGAAAAATGAAAGTTACTAAAGTCATAAAAGTGGAGATGTTGGTGAGAGCGGTGGGAATGATAAAGACAGTTGTAAATTTAAACACGAATGTTAAATTTTATAGTATACTTGGCTTCTATCGAAATCTTGTGAAAATCTTGTAGAGTTCTGGTTTGTCTGGGATCACCTTGTTAACGCTTTGTTGCAACAGAAATAACGTTTATTTACAAGTTTAAAAATACGAACTAATTATACCTGAAAGGCATGACGCACAAAGAAGATATTTACAAAAGTTTTTCTGTGCGTAATTATTGCAAGTATCTTTTAACACCGAAAGCACTTTAGCTGTAAAGTTGCAGAATGTGTTTTTATGTAGAAGAATTGAATGTTGTGGCTTTCTCAACAAAGACTTGGATATGGTGTTGTGTACACCATGATGTCCATCGTTACGTTGAATGCAATTCAGCACCTAGCGGCGGTAACTGGGATAGAACTTCCATACTTCGGTGGCCTGCGACTGGTAGGCGGAGATGCTAGCATACGGGAGACTTCTTTGGTTGATAGAAATTGAAACAATCTGATGGAAAAATGTTCCCAATCTTGACGTAGGTGTTGGTGTCACGTGCATTAGGAGGTGTTCCTAATGACATTGGAGGTGGAGTGGGTCCAAGCTGTACTATGGCGAGCTCCTGCAATCGTAGCGTGGTTATAAAAGTTTACTTCATTTTATCCCGTTAGTTTTGGTGGTCACAACGAGATAATCTGAAGAAAAACCTTCAGTGTACGAGGAGCTTGTTGACGTCCGTCTTGCTCTATTCTTAAGTTCTCTCCAAGAAGTTTGGTGATTACCTTAAAAAGAAAACAATTAAGAAGTAATGTGTTCTAGCGTTCGGAGCTCTTTTTATATCCTGGGCTTGTTTGTATTGTACGTTCGGGCGGTTCTGTTATGCATTTCGAGGGTTGTGGAGCGAATCCATTATAGTTTGAGTGGGATTTTAAACGTATATGCTATTTACTTGCATGCTACGTGCTTATTGGTCAGTTAGTTAGAAATATGGTTGGTTGCATACTTTTATAATCCGATTCGAGTCTCAATTTTTCGTGTTTTACTATGAAATATACTAGTACTAAAGAAGGACGGGTAACCCGTGTTGGTTCGTAATCCTAACGCGTCAAACGGTCAACCCGGCACATCGTATGATCAAAAATGCGTCACTTCTGAGTTGCTTAAGTGTCGAAAAACCGAAAACCTGGTAACATGATGACCATAAAAATACCCCTAGGTCCAAAATTGATAGTGTTTTCAAAGAAAGAGGAGGTTGAAGTTGTAGATTACATTATTGATATGAAGTGTCGGCTTTTTGAACTTACAACTACCGATTTAAAGTCCTTTGCATATCAATAAGCGGTTAGAAATAAAGACGTTCTTTCATCTAATATTAACAATAGACAGACCGGAAAATACTGATGTTTGGGGTTTTTGAAACGCCATTCCAAACTTTCTATTAAAAAACCAGAACATACCTCGGCTACAATAGCTGCAGGTTTTAATAAAATGGTGGTTGACAAAAAGTAAATGCAAATTTATTTCAAACAGTAGGAAAAAGCAAGTGGGTGCATTATCTTTGGCGGAACTATTACCGTAAAAGTCTCTTTCGATACAAACGGTCAGTATATGCAACCAATATTGATATTTTCCCAAAAACGGATGAGACCAGAACTCATGACTAATGCTCTACAAGGTGCCTGGGGTGAAATATATCTTATTGTGAATGTATTCCTGTATTCTGATTCTACCGTTAAGTATTGAGTGATAATGGCAGTAACGATGAGGTCATAAGCATAAATTTTGAACTGCGTACTTGATCTGTTGCATCATCAAATTGTATAAGGGGTTCGTTCTAATACTAATTTTTATGCTCTGCAATCGGATGTAGGAATTGGAAATTTTAAATCCTTTTTGTGAGTCCTACGGTTTTTAAATAGAAATTTAGTATAAAATCCTTTGTATTGTAATGTTGCAGCAGGATAACCTAAAAATGGGATAAAGCTATTAAGCAATCAATGGTATGATTGAGAGCCACAAGAGTATACTTAAACAATCGATAGTGAGTGGAGACAAGGAAAATATAAGTATTTTCTAACACATTCCAGAAAAATATTGTAGGTATACTGCCTGCTGTCAATACTACTGCTCTTGGTGGTCAGTTTTAGTTAAGTCTAGGTCTTAGTCAATAAATGATATGAAATAAATTGCTTGATCGAATTTTAAAATAAATACGTTTAGTGTTATGTAAATTATGATATAACATTTAGTCATATAGTGCTCGTGTAAATAAATGAGTAGTACGTACATCCACCATTCTGAACGGACCTGCACCTTGACAACGTTCTAAAATACTAGAACAGGTATAATAACTTGCGAGTTTTAATGAGCTAAAAAGCCGAACTATAGGTTTAACCAAATTAGTGGGGTCTTTAGTGAGGAACCAGACTAATACAGGTCCCCGAAAGAGGGCAGCAGCTTTTTCGGTACTTAGAGTGGCAGAGACCATAGGGGTCGGTATGACATTCTAAGACACACTACTGCGATGTGGAAGGCATTATAATTTGAATTAGGGCCGCTGTACTTGCGGCTACGTCCCCAATGCTCCACCCGCAGGTACTACATTGGGTTTAAACGCGAAAATAATCGTGCTTCTTATTAATCCTAACTTCATAATTAATCCACCCTAAATAAAAATACATAACAGTCTAACAAACTGAAACCTAAACTATAAACAGGGTTTAAATAATGGTATCCCTAGCGTTAACTTTGGAGTGTGCCCGATCAGTAAGACACAAGCAAAAATGAAAGGGGAAGGGATCCGTAATACCGGATAGCAGACGCCGGCTCTGCTTACCAGTGCGGCCTGAAGGATCGACTTAAAACTATCCAAATCTAGCTAGCTAATTTAAAATGGATTCAAATTTTCAAAGCAATTGCCAAAAGTATTAATAGTGAATCCAGCTATTTTGCCTGCTCTATAAATTTACAAATTCGTCCTCCCTGATCTAAGTATTTTATTCTAAATTTGTCCCTTACGTTCCCTATCATTCCCTAACTGATATATTATATATACAATCTTCTTTTCTATATATACTGCGACCAAAAATTGGCGACAGAACGTCAAACAAATTAAATCAAGCCACAAAACAATATAATGCAGGCAAAAATATAAGTGTAAAAATAAATATAAATATAATATAAATATATAAATAAACATATAATAAATATATAAATAAATATCTGAATAAGCAAATGCATGTAACAGTGCATATATTAGCAAAAGCAAATACATTATCAGGTGCACTCGCATGAGCATTATATCGACTAGCGTCATTACACAAAAACGTGCTTGTTAGATTATTTCAAAATCTGTTTAAAATCACAACTCAATGCTCATGCGAGTACAGCCGCCATAATTTTATTCCTACCTCCAATATAAATTTCTCTAGCATCCGAAGATCTGGTCGTCTACCTACATCTATTGGTTTTCTACCTTTATGGGGGAGTTGAATATGCACTGTTAAAATCCTGGTGAATATGCACTAAACGTTCTGGGGGGATCACAATCACTATTACCTCACTTTTAAGTCTTGGGGGGATACGCGGTTTCACTCTATTTTATTATTTCTTTATTTATTGCACTTATTTAAATTAATGAGGTTTCCTGATTTAGTTTGTTGTTATTTATTTGTTTCGTTTATTCCCAATTTTCCGCGCGTAGAAGGTGGGACAGTGATTGTTTTAGTGGTGAGTTCATCGTGCATATTAGAGTTTTGGGTATACTTATTTAATTATTATTATTATTGGTTTTCTTTTTTTTTCTTTTTTTTTTTTATTTTTTTTTTTGTTTTTTTTGGCAGGTTTTGGTTATAATGCTCTTATGTCAAAATTACGCCAGGTCGAAATCTATAATTTTTCAATCCTCCCACCATCCCCTCCCGACTTACACACGATTATCACCGTCTAATCACGCAACCCTTCCTGCGAACTCTCTAAAGGCTGTCCAGAACACCTTCTGATTAGCCACTTCCCCGACTTCCTTCAGGCTCTTTGACCATGCTAGACCTACGATAGATAATTTCGTATCAGATGTGGAAGGCAACGAGAAACCACCACATTACCTCCCAAGTACACTGCATACAGAAATTGTTAAACATGATGGCATTCTCTGGAGTAAAAAATTCCGGAGGTAAAATAGTCCCCCATTCGGATCTCCGAGAGGCGACTACTTCGGGGGATGTGATCCGAAAGAATAGAAAAAGATCCGTGAACATTCTACGAATCGGAAAGTGGAATGTCAGTAGTATGAAACAAGTAGGTAAAATAGAGAACCTGAAACTCGAAATGGATAGGTTAGCACTAGATATAGTAGGAATTAGGGAAGTCCGCTGGCGAGAGACGGGGGATTTTTGGAGTGGAGACTTCAGGGTAATTCATACAGCATCAGAGGAAGGAAATTCGAGTGTAAGAATAGTTATGCGAAAAAAGATAGGACGACGTGTAGAAAAGTACATACAAAAGAATGAAAGAGTACTCATGGTTAGATTTGAATCTAAACCAGTAAATACGGTAATAATACAAGTATACATGCACACCTCTAGCTACAGTGAAGAAGAGGTAGTGGCGATCTACAAAGATATCGCAGACATAGTAAGATACGTAAAAGAACATGAAAATTTAATAATTACGGGAGATTTTAACACAGTGGTAGGTGAGGGTAGGGAAGGAGCGATAGTAGGTTTATTTGGTGTAGGTACGAGAAAAGACAGGGGAAATAGGCTGGTAGAATTTTGCGACAAGAACAACTTAACCATCACAAATACATTATTTCAACATCATGCTAGAAGACGATACACGTGGAAGATGCCATGAGATATAGGAAGATATCAAATAGATTACATTATTGTTAGACAACGGTTTAGAAATCAAGTAAAAGACTGTAGAAGCTACCCGGAAGCAGATATAGACATTGACCACAACATCGTAATTATGAAGGCCGCACTTAAATTTAAATATCTGAAAAAGAGGAAGGGAAAAAGGCACTTTGACTTTGAGAAGCTAAAAGATAAAGATATCCACGAAGATTTGAAAAAAGTCAAATGAATTGCTGAAAGATATCGGGAAAATTTCTGATACTAAGGAAGTAGAAACAGAATGGAATAACATTAAATCCAGCTTAGACATGGCGGCCAGAGATAATCTGGGGTATACACAAAAAGAAAATAAGAAACCATGGATAACAAAGGATATTCTGAATTTAATAGAAGAAAGACAAAAATACAAAAATAGATCAGACGAAACAGGAAAACAGAGATACAAAGCCATAAAATGGGAAATTATTCGCAAATGCAGGAAAGCTAAAGAACAATGGATTGATGAAAAGTGCAAAGAGGTACAAACTAAGATGGAAATAGGAAAGACCGACGAAGCACACAAATTAATTAGAATGAATTTTAGGGATATAAAACCGTATAGCAAAAATATAAGGATGTGGGAGGAAACGTCATTGTAGAAAATGTAGAGAAAATAGCTAGATGGCAGGTATATATAAGGAATTTATGTTCAGGAGAGGAATTAACAGCATTAGAACAGGAATCCTACATTGAAAATGATGACCTGGGATATCCTATACTTAGAGATGAGTTTGAATTAGCATTAAAGAGTCTGAAAAATGGTAAGGCGCCGGGTACAGATAAGGTGCAAACAGAAACTCTAAAAGCCGCTGGACAAGCAGGAATAGACAGATACAGTTTGATATCAAATTAAAGCTCTTTTTATGGGCTTTTCAAAAATGTAATAATATATAGGGTGTTCCATTTAAAAAAATATAAGTTTAATATGCCCTGGAATTATGAAACACCCTGTATACTTCAAAATATTTTTAAAATGTGCACTTTAGGCATGCCTAATACGCCTCCAAATTTGGTTTATGTAGCTTTTATAATAACGGAGTTATCGACCGTTGCCACACTAAAAACTCACCCTGTATATATATAGGGTGTACCCCGTTATCGGTGCAAATATTTTTGGTGGTGATAGAAGACACTTTTCTAAGAACAAAGTTTAAATAAAAATTTTTTCTGAGTCAATTTATAACATTTTTTGGGTGACTCTCTGTAAACGGATATAGCATCGAAACTATTAACTTTAGCGTATTAATCATCTAAAACTATTATAAGGATCGTAAAATTTTCTACAAGTTTGCAATTTATCATTTTTTGTTTAAACTAAAGGATACAGGAGTTATCCAGAGGTTTATATTAAAAAAATGAAACAAGTTTACAAAATTTCTTTTTTTTAATATTTGAATACGCGATAACTTTCAAACGGCAAGAGTTAGAAAAAACGAACGGCCCATTTCGGATAGAAAATTTTATGAGGCACAACTTCGCTGTAACAAAGTTTTTTATAAAATCATTCTATCTTGTGGAAAAATTGAAAATAGTCAAAAGTGGAAGAGAATTGATAAAATCCAAAACTATTAAATTTCATCTTTATTCAATTAACATTACGATTACAACTTTAGTTATTTTAATGTGTTCAAAATTAATTTAATAACTGTTTGAAATTTCCTCCTACATTTGCAGTATGCTACGTACCTAGACGTAACCGAAAGAAACGTAAATACCAGGCTAACTACCAAACGCGGAGGATGGGGGGATTCGCCTAAATACCAAAAAAAAACATCGGCCACGATTATCTATTAACCATAAAAATAAATAAAGGATTCTGTACAAACAAGCAAAAAGAAAATAAATTAAGCGTTACTATTTCACAGCAGACAATTATGTCATACGAATAATTTAGTACTTTAGATACGAAGTGCACATCTCGTATTTTACACAAAATAAAACTAATCAGTAGAAAATAAACATGTGAGAGCTTTTGTCAAACATTCTTTTAAATTGTACATAATACCTTTTGTAACATAAACTAATCAGTAGAAAAGAATAAGCGTGTGGAAACTTTTGTCAAACATTTTTAAATTGTACATAATACCTTTTGTAAAATAAACTAATCAGTAGAAAAGAATAGGCGTGTGGGAATTTTTGTCAAACATTTTTAACAATGGTACATCACACCTGTAGAGCGATAATATTTATTCGCAGCAACAAGCAATAGTCCTGCAATGTCACGTTTCTTATCAGGTAACTACACCAAACGCTAATAAGGAATATTTCCTTGATATACACAAGAAAACAAGTTGTATACCTGTATGTGTCAGGATACTTAGCTTACACGCCATGGGGAGTGAATCAGCACCGCATCGCTACGGTCGTCGGGATTCATTTACCCTGTTACCATAACGGCACTAACGATCTACAGGCAACGGCAGTTGATTTGTGGCAAAGAACAGTTGGGCCTACATAAAAAAGAACCAATTTGGCCTCCAGCGAAGAGCTAAAAAGAGAATCTGATTAGCATGGGTCAGCGCGGAAAAACTCACCGATACACGCAAGATATCTCCTACTTGTCGAACAAAAAAACGTGCATCGCTCTTGAAGTACTGGGACGAGTAATGTAGAAAATATTTCAACGCACAAGCTTCAGAATCAAATTAAAAATTGGTTCATATAACACGAGTTCGAACTGCAATTCCCGCGTTATCAAAGCGCGATTAGCAAACTGGAAAACACGCTATCAAATAATAGTAGGATCCACTATTTCGACAAGTCTCTAGATGGAAAACATAAGAGAAAGCAATTATACGTTATCCGAATGTTTAAAAATTAACGGATACCTAAAACAAAGTATTGACTATTTAATTTATCGAATAAATTTTCGTTTTAAAAGCAAAATGGATTTGAGTGAAAATTATGCTAAAGCGGGCTTATTCTGAACAGGTACACTATGTAGGGTATTTAATTTATGTTGAAAAATAAACGTAACAAGTACATAATCTTTCTCCTTTTAAAAATGTTCAGTTTTATTCTCCTCTCTAGTTGAATTCATGTTAAAATCGCATTATTAAACATAGATCAAAACAATGCTGATGGTTAACATAACAAGTGAAGATCAACATCAGTTCTATTATTTTACTCATCTGTCACCTGCATTGTTATTCGGTTAGTGTGCTTTTTATAGTTTCCTATTGTTAAACAAACTTAGTATTAAAACTTTCAGAAACTTTTAATTGTCTTTATCACTGTTCTGCTTTTCCGTTATTTTGCTATAATGTTATTTTCAAATCAAGAATATGCGGATATACACTTTGTATATGGTTATTGCAATGGTAGCGCACCTACTCCTAGAATGGAGTATCGAAGAAGATATCCTCCGAATATTCGAGTATTTTATAATGTGCATAGGTTTATTATGAGAACATATTAATTTAAAGATTATTAATAGCAAATGCTTGTAGATGCTCAGTAGAAACTGGAAAATTTCCAAATGCAGATAAAGAACGTGGGCGGCATATTTACAATGACAACGAGCAACCAAGTGGTAGTCCAGAAGTTTTGGAACGAGTGAAAATAAACCTTCAGCCAGTATTAGAAGCTGAATTTGATATTTCAAAACACGAAGTTCGTCAAAATTAACTCTAACATTTATATACATTCACTAATTGTCTATTTTATTTAAATAGCTGTGGAAAACATCAGTAACACCCATACCATTTATATTCGGTGCAAGTATTACAAAATGCAGACTATCAGCAAAGACTTATTTTCTGCAATTAGTTGAGAAGCAAGAGAAATTAACAAAGATTTGCTTCACACATTTTTTTACCGATGAAGCGCAATTTACAAGAGATGGTGTAAACAACAGCGTAAACGAACATCAATGGGCTATCAAAAATTCTAAAAAAACAAGAGAAACTGGACATCAAGGACGTTTTAACGTAAATTGTTGGTGTGGAATATTAAGAAGCAAAATAATTTGCCTTTATTTTTTTCGTGAAAATGAACGCTTGTCAACTACCGAATATATATCATTCCTAGAAAATAAATTACAAACATTGTTAGAAGATATTCCAATAAGAACTCGGATCAATATTTGGTTTCAACATGACGGTGCACCGGCACATTTTGGATTGAACGTTAAAACCCATTTAAACAGAATTTTTCTCTGAAAATTGATAGGAAAAGGAGGTTCCATTAATTGGTCAACAAGATTCCCAGTTTGTAATCCTCTAGACTATTTTTTCTGGGGTACACCAAAAGCGATGGTATATGGTAATAGGGAAAAGCCACATTATTAAATAGAATAACGAATGCAGATAATGAGCTCAACGAGAGAGGAGATCTTATACAAAAAGCAACTCAACATCTTTTTAAAAGTCAGATTATGTACAGAAAATGGGGAAAGTTATTTTGAACATTTATTAAAATAACTTGAGATTAATTTAATCAAATTAATTAAATAAACATGAACTTTGATAGTTTTGCATTTTATCAATTCTTGTCCACTTTTGACTATTTTCAATGTTTCTACAAGATAGAATGATTTTATAAAAAACTTGGTTACGGCAAAGTTGTGCCTCATAAAATTTGCTATCCGGAATGGGCCGTTCATTTTTTTCTAACTCTTGCTGTTTGAAGGTTATCGCGTATTCAAATATTACAAAAAAAGACATTTTATAAATTTAGAAAAATTAAAGAAATTGAAAACCTAAAGCTACACGATATTGATCAGTTTCAGATTGCTTTTGGTAATTATCATTGAAAATTGGTTGCATATATATTTTTTAACTATGTGTAATTTTGCATAAATTAGTTAAAAAAACTGCATGTTGGAAGTGGATGCGCTATTTTGAGGATGCTTTTATGACTGTAAGAGAAATGTTCTCTCATAATAGTCATTTAATGTATTCTGATTTTAATCAGCAATTCATTTTTAACAGTTTTTTAATTGCAGTTGAAGAAGAGGTAGACGCACATATTTGTAAAATATAAATATGAAATTATTTTTCCTTTCATAATAATTTGGAGTATGAAATATGTTTTTTATGTCATTCTTAGTAAAACTGCATTAGCGAGCCTCAGGTATTGATTGCAACAGGGATAGGGATTGTCTTAGATGTTTTAGATATGATGGAAGTTGTATGTTTGTTTCTTCTATACGCGTCACCTGGTTTTTAAACCGTAGCAATATTTGCGATAAGAAGAAACGGAAATGAGTAGCACCCGATTTTAAGGCTTACTAAACTAAGCGCGCACATGTCTTGTTTGCCGCTGCGCCGACGCATAAATCTTGTCGGGAATATGAGACTTACATACTTATAGCTAACACTTAATTTCACTATAAATCTAAATATATAAACTATTTTCACTTTCGCGTACGAATGCATACAAATTCACATTCATATCTTTGATGATATTCTCTTAAGCTAAGCATATGTTTTGCTGACTTTTAACAGGATAATACAAAATATGATGTTGCAGCGAAAATGTTAAGTCAACAATCTATCCAGTGCTACTGCACTTATACATAATTTTTCTAATGCTACCCAATCAAGTACAACGCTAAGGTGTAAGTTGGCTTCTTCACCTTCCAATTACAAATCCCATTTTTGGTCATTAATACCAAAGATTTGGGACAATAAATAAATAGACTAGCTTTTTGTTTAATTAAAGGCATTTCACAACGAGAAGAATGTAAATAGTTTATTTACTTTAAGGTATAGGCAATATAGGGATAACGTGTCAGAAGTAGTTGCAAAGAGAAAAATAAATATCTAACCATCTATGGGTTAGAGTATTATTTAAAGTACGATAAAATTCTTAAGATATTTTTAGAAAAAGATAAATAACCAGTTTGGTCGTATATTAATTAGATGAAGTAAAATCTATAGGATAACTTCAAAGAAAAGATAAACACTAAACATTTATGATTTAACCTAAATATTAAGATAAGTTACTGAATTAAGAACAAATTTTATTTTTAAACGGATAATGTAAAACTTAATTTTGGTTCGAAGACGTTTTACGTATAAAGGCACACCGACCCGCCTATAATTGTAATAACAAAAAGGGACTCTAGAGGGAGAAGTTCCGTTAAGCGGCACTCGTTCATGCAAACAACATGAGGGGCCAAATAAAACGAGGAATGCCATCCCTGCATCTCGGTGTCGATTAAGAGAGTATCTGCACAAAGGCCAAATCAATAACAAATTCACTATCAACGGCTATAACGTACATCAGCGGAAGACAGTGGCAATACACACTCCCCACTGCCCAATATCGTAAAGTAATAACCCCCAAACTATGCAGCGACTTGGTAAGTGAATGCAAAAATAGAAAATAAAGAAAATATAAAAGAGGGAGGTGGAAGGTTTGGAGCTTTACAGCAATCCAGATAGAAGAGAGAAGAAGAATGGCGCGCATTGAGCAATAACGATAGAAAAAAAGGTGGATAGCGAAGCACTACTCGACCAACCCAAGTGTAGTCAGTAGCCCGGAGCGGGGGAACACCACTCTTATGTGGCGGGTGGTTGTTCGGGATTAAGACAGGTCCACAAGAGGAAAAATTAAGGTTAAAAACGGAGATAGAGGGTTAAAAAAGTAGAGTTTTAGGATAAGCATCCTAGAGAATAAGTAGAGTAGAGAATGCCTCCTATTAAGACAGATTAATCTAAAAGATCGCCCGCAATGTTAACGATAAGGTAAAACCTAAAGCACCACGTAGATATTTAAAAACAACTGGTCTCCAAATGAGACCCAGACAAATCATCTTCTTACCGAGCGCATTCACTGCCATAAGAAAATCAAATAAAGATAACGTAATCTACTTAAATATACTCGCACAACAATTTCAAAGACATAATTACCATGGGCACCGTAGTAATTGTACGATGGACAGTTACTGATGATAAAAATAAGAAATTTTCAATACAGCAACAACATACAAGAAAAACAAAAAAAAATGCATATAATATAATATAAAACGATTGATGCGGAAATTATAAAAATGATTGAAATAATGCGAAAGAAAACACATCAAATACAAGATTTTTTGTATTCGCAACTGTGGAAACTGACTTTTACTATGGAGGCATAGCTTGCGCTTACTATTGTTATTCCAAGCATAAAGCAACAACCTGACATCAGCTAGTATAAGTCGTAAGAATTCGCTGGATTGTTCAGGCGAAAAATATGTCAACCACGGTAAATGACTGTAGTAAGTTGTAGAGTAATAACAAGATAGAAGATGAGCATGTAAATGAAATTGGATTTATTTGTGTGTAATGACTACTAGAGAAAAATTTATAACTAGGAATGAGAAGTCTATCTTTTAAAATTGAGGGGCTATATATGGTATAACAAGGTTTGGAATACCTGTAGATTAAGTGGTAATATCCATTTAGATGTAGGATAGGATCCGTCAAAGGTGACAAACTAAATTTACGTAGAAATAAACTATATAAGAGCTTGATAATTAGATAATATTTTGGTACAGAAGATAAAGCTCAAAGAAAAAATTGATCCAAATAAGAATGGAAAACAGACATATGTTTAGATGAAGCTATGAACACAAGCATAATTAAATACTACACGTTAGGAGCAGACAAAAATGGTTTTAGGTGTTGAATATGTCAACGCCCTTAAGACTTGCCATTTGAATCTTGTAGCTCATAGACCAATGGAGAAATAACAAAAGAGATTATGCATCAAATGAATTTAAGAGCTACTTTAGTGGCATCAGATAAAACATTATTTTTATTTCATATTTGCTGACCCATAACAAAGGCAGTGTCTGTTTTACAGAGGTTCTAATAATTTTTGCTTTTTTCATACGCTTTAAATACATTTTTTAAACATCAGTAAAGATAGAAAGTAAAAGTTGTTAATCTTTGTCCCAACATATTTTCTAGTCAAATTTAATTACGTCAGTATTGTCAAGAAAAGAACCATAATAACTATCTTCAATTGAAGTCTAATGGCCAAAAACTAAAAATGAAGATGAGAGGAGAGTAGCTTGATACTTAGAGGTACCCAATGCTTTTGCAATTTTAAATATATTTTCATCCTATTTAGTATGATCGGATTCGATATAGAAAGAGAGAACGGTAATGTTTGCATGGTTGACACGTTCAGTTGGGTTTACTTATGAATGATACCTGACAATAAACCAGATATTCTAAACTTTATAACTTTTTACAGCATTTTAAAATTCTTATGAAATAAACTGTGTACCATTATCACAAAGAGTAATTTGAGGCAAACCGAAAATTAAAAAAAAACTTGTTGCTCTAAAAATGTCATGACCACTGAAGAGGTAGCCTTTGATAAGGGGTGAACGAAAACAAATTTGGGAACCAATCAGTTGCTACCAATAGATATTGGTACCTTTCCTAGATCCAGCAAGAGGTCCTATTAAATCTAGAGAAATTCATTGAAAAGGATGAGATACTTTTTTAAATGCACCCATCAAACCAGGTCGAGCTTCTTGTGAACTTTTCTGTACACCACAGACTTTAGAATTTTTAATATAATGGCAAAGGGATTGTCTTAGGTTGGGCCAATAATAAAAATCCGATAATTTTGCTATAGCTTTTGTGACGCCTAAATGTGCGGAGTTAGAATCAGCATGAAACATTTTCAAAACAGCAGGTCGATTAGGGGTAGGTATTACTAATTTCCATTCAGGTATATTTGCAACTTTAAATGAGGAAAAGGTAAGAAAATATATAAGCGATCTCCTATAACTCGAGAGGATGGGTAGCTTTTGGATTGTTCGGTAATTTTTTTGTACTATAACTTGCCCTGAAGGGACAGTGACTTCGTAGCAATAAAAGGGTACATCAGCTAACTGCAGTGGTTAGGAGTGGGTTTCTATAGATAATAATAAAAAGAAATATAGGAAACACTAAAGAAATACAAAAAGTATAGATAACCAGGTTTACAAGTAAAATTCTGCATTACATTATCACTTACCGTCAAAGGTCTTATCTTCGTCAATATTGAGGGGCACCAAACAGTCGGTCGTCGCAAGCTGAGTGATGTTCTTCTTTACATAGAAGACTGTTATTCCACATAAACTCCCTCGCTTTAATTATTCCACATTCGACTGTCACGTCCCTCTGTTCAAATCAGCTACTCCTTCCAGATCTGCCTAGCACTGGAGTAGCTGGAGATCCTTTACGAATTACCACGTATTTGCTAAATAATTTAAATTTAAAAACATCAACTTTACTTAACCTCTATTATCATAGAATGCATTGTCGTACATATACATATAAATATACTTTTCTAACACATCTATATCTGCAATCTGGCCAGGTGATATTAAACTAAACCCTAATGCAAATCCTAATGAAAACTTAGTCTAATCCAGCCACAAAACTATCGGACGTTCCACATTCTTCCTGCTTTTTTATTGAACTAACACATTTATGAATTCAAAATGAATAGTAATGTCGTTCCTTCCACAAGAAAACATTCCAATACCAACGTTGCACTATCACCTCGTCCTTTCCAAAATACATAATACCTACGTATCTCAATATTTTACTGCTAATAAATTTATCCTTCAACTGGCGTCCTTGTCGAAAGAAAAATGTCAAACATATTTATGTCCACTTTTACTTATAAATTATACCAAATTCTACATAAGTCTATACTATTACTTATAGTTTTATTTCTACAATTCAGGTAATGTCCAGACCACATCAGGTTTTCCATTCTCCAAAACAACAGCTACAACACTACTTCAAAATTCCAAAATTAATGGCGGGATGAACCAATCCAATTTCACTCTCAACACATGGTCATAATGAACAAATTTCCGACCGCAGGTGTTTCAAACTTCACCCAGCATAAAATGGAAAACACTGTATGGTCTAACGTTTCTCTGTGTTTCCTTTCTAACACACCTTAATCTCACTACATTTGTAAGGTTTTAGACTAATCTCCCTTTCAGTAGGTCAATTCACTTATATTAATTCCAAATCCCCTTAAATTAACCCCACTGGAAGATCTAACAATAAGACAGACCTTTCTTCCAGATTTAATTATATTACTACATCTTGGGTTTTCAGATGACCAGTTACTATATGACTGTTACTAACTTTATCTCGATCCGTTTTTATTATTTTTAATTGGTTGTTTCACCCATGATTCGCCTCTTATATATCCCTCCGATGAAAGCCATTTATTCTAAGGACAAATGGATTTATATTAATTATTACCTACTACTGAAACCTGTTCACGAAAGATGCAGTTTTTATAATTTGAGGGGTTCTGGAATCACTTCACAATTGATATCATAACTACTGACCTGTATGGATATACATAAATGTATGGTGGTGCTAACAGGTTTAAATGAATAGTATTTTTATTCAAAAAGGTTTCTGCTTTAGATTTATCAAAAGTACTTGCTTTTTCAAGTCATCTTTAGAAATACCCAATTCTTATACAAATGAATATTTACTATTAAAAAGAATACCGAATGACTGCGTTCACTACTTATTCGAAAAGATGAGTACTTATTTGATTTTTAGATCCTTTTAAGTAATTTAAGTGGACCATGCAGGATGGTATTTAACTAATAATTTAGTACATGTACTGATGGACTCCTTCGTATTTGAATTAACATATAATGAGAAAACGTTTTAACAAAATTTGATTAAATCTTATCTTTAGTTGAAATTGGCCATTTTATAATTTAGACTTTACGTGTCTATAATTATAATTAAGAATCAGTGCCTACAGTAAATTGTTAGAAAGGCACATTCAACACCTCATTGATTAATACAAATCTTATTTCCTTTAAATGACGTTTTAAAAACAAATAAATAATAATTAATTAAAAATTTAGGAAACGTGATACTATCTCGCTAAATGGAAAACGTGCTCTAATTCACTATTTGACAAACATTTCTTAAAAAATCGAATACTTAATTTATAAACAGTTAAGACAAAATAAAACATATTTATAGTAGATTAATTCACAAATAAAATTAGCGCATTGTATTTTTCTAACAACTGATAGGAAATTATGGTTAAAGAACACTCACAAGTTTATGAATATACTTGAATTTCAGTTTTTAAATTCATTTTTAACATTATAAAAATATAATGTTTAATATTATATAGTTATAATAAATCTTTAAACTTTATTTTCACATTTATTTCAGTGCCTGGTCTAGTCAACTTCCAAAGCTTTCAAAACTTGGCTTCCATACAACAAAATCTTCCTCAATCAGCTTCCGTAGTACCTGGATTGCCTAATATTTCACTATCGAGTCCCAGTCCAATCGCAAATGCCCCTCTTAATCTTAGTGTTAATTCATCGAGTAAGATTTTATATTTTCTAAACTATTTTGCTAATGATATGTTTTAGCTGCCAATTGCAAATCACCTATTACTAGCATAGATGCTATACCAAATCATCTAGCAATGGCAAGTAGCTTATGTTCTCAACAAACTAATACTAACAATGCACCACCACTTCTGACTTCTCAACAACCTGCCCCTATGCCTCAATTTATTTTGACAGCTGGACAATTAATACAAGGAATTCAAGGAGCACAGTTGCTTATTCCTACATCACAAGGTAAGTATTAATAAATAATTTGAGTGGCTAGTGTAATGTTTTTTTGTCATTGTTTATCTATCATCCATTGCAAATAAGCATAACCAGGACAAAATCTTTTTTTAACCGATACTGATAGTGTGACTGATATTATCATCATCTATTTCTTCTGAATAAGGCAGCAATCATTTACTGATTCCATTTCAAATTTAATTGAATTTTGTCATGAAGTAAATTTTCTTGTACAATACAAGAAATGCATCTTGTAATATTATGATGCCACATTTTTCTATAGATGTGCCATGTTGTTAGGTTATTGTTTGTCACATTTCTTTTAAACTATTGTTTTTGTAACCTTCTATGGCCTTTTTCTTTCCATTAACCACTTTTGGTTTTCCTTCTACCAGCAAACTTTTGGCTATAGACTGTGGGTATACTTTAACAGCTCTCCAGTAGCATCTTCTAACCAATTATTTATTGTGGAAATGGTGTTACATTTTTGTTTCTTTCTTGACCTAAAAACTCTTTATTGTGGGTGCTTTTGAATAATTCTAGAAATATTGCTGTCTAAATATAAGCTGAATAGGGGCTGTCTTTCTGTGCAGGAGCATTTTAACATGTCAAGAATTTGAAAACTTTATTTTATCTTAAGGAGCAATATCACTTATTTTAGTCCTCCACCCAGGTGTTGTGAGTGTTGTCTGCTTTGTAAACACATGAAATGATAAAGTAATGTCAATAGCTGAACCGAGAAACGATGCTGAAACGTTTGTTTTTAATAAATTTCCCTAATAATAAATTGAATTTGCTCTAAGTTGTCTTGCATACTTGTTGCATCGTAATCAGGGACGTTTTTTTAAAACGTTTTTGAGGGACGTACCGCTTGATCAAAGTTTGCTTCCATGATATTGTAGGTCTAAATTATCGCCATTTTTTTTTTATATTGATTTAAGCATCTATACATCTAATTAATTATACTAAAATATATGTTGTACCTAATGGGTGCAAGATATGTGTAAGTAGTAGCAGAATTCATGAACTTTGTACTTAGTGGTTGAAAGAGTATACTGATTTTAACAAAATAGTTGTTATAGCATGCATTACAGTTTAATTACAGTTTAATCTATTACAATACTTATGCAAATATGTTTAATTTTTAGGTTTAGCAACACAGACCATCTTAACAATTCCTATTAATCATATAAATAGCAATGACCAAATGGTAAATCTAGCTTTAACCAATGGCCAAATAGTAACTACGTCTTTAGCAAATCTTCAAAATATAGCCCAAACAAATTTACTCACACATACAAATGGTACAAGTACAATAATTATATTTAATTTTAAAATTAGTATTAAATGCTTTACAGGTCCATCAACAAATGGGAGTACAATTCCAAGCTTACTAAACCATTCGGCTTTCTCTCATTTTTTTGCAAATGGAACAACACAACAGCCTCATCAGTCATTACCACAAATGCTAAATAATGTACATCAAACTACACAATCCAATATGATGAATTCACTACAACAGCAAGTGCCAAATTTAATGCCAACACCTCCACCAATGCTACCAAATCCTTCAAATCAATCTTCTACGCCATCTCTTCATAGGAATCACCATATAAGTCAAATGAACCAAAATCAATATATGGATTCAAAAATGCACCAACAAGCTCTACCAAGAAATAGTCTTTCACCTAATTCAAATGCAAACTGTTTAAATAGGATATTACCAAGCAATGGCGATACTTCCATATCATCGCAAGGTTCTAATTCTAGTCTAAATATAAAGAGATCTCCTTCTTCGCTTAGCTTATCACCTAGTAATTGCAATGATAATTCAACTGCTGATTTATTAATTGATTCGCCAAGTAAGTATGCTACTCAGTTAATTAAAATTTGTTTTACTAATGGTTATGTTACGTACACATACATTGTATAAATGCAATGTGATTTGGAATCCTATGGAAAAAATGAAATGCTTATTCATTTTACTGTACTAGTACACTGCTGCATGTATTTTGTTTTTGTGTTAGTTTTTTTGCAGATGAGCACAAATCTTTGCTTATGTTTTGAAATCATTGTTCAGATTTAACAAAAACTGTTGCACAACTATAGATTACTAATAAACATATAACCAATGAATAATTTTAACCAAATACTTGTAGATGTTGCTAATGCGGACCATTTTAGTTTTTCATAAAACTCGTGTTTAAAATTTGTCCCATTTTTGAAATACAATTTAATTCTCCACTATAAAGATATTCATCTTTAACTTATAAAAAGACATATATAAGAAAATTTATTAAATGCTTGACATTACTTTTGGTGTATACTACTGTTTATTTTGATGTTGTCGCATAAAAGAATACACGTATGTTTCCACATAAACATAGATTTTATATATATATATATATATATATATATATATATATATATATATACTCCCTTATGTTTGTTGTGGTTTGTTAAGCATTCTTCTTAATCTTTTTTGGGAATTAAACCACTTATAGTTGACAACGATCCTAAGTCATGGATCGAAACGTAAATAAAGATGATTTTAAAAACTATGAGTGGTTTAATTCCCAAAAAAAGATTAAGAAGAATATATATATATATATATATATATATATATATATATATATTTAATGCTGTGAAACCTCACCATTAATCTTAAACTAAGGTTTTCAAATCGAGCCCCAGCGTTGGGCCGTCATAAATATGCTGTGAAATGTACAAAAAGCCTCGCCAGTTTCCTGGAATAAAATCACAAAAAAAAATTTATTTTGAACTCGAGCCTCACTTTTGGGCGCTACGATTTGCTGTGATTCTCTTCTGATAATCGCCTCTGTCCTCTTCCCGCCTCGGCTGCTCCCCTAGATACCTTACATCCTCATTCATAAAAAAAAAACAAACACATTCCTACCACAAACACCAACGTTAACTCTATTTACATCAATATTCACAATACATTAAAATTTCAAAATTAAAATTCAGCATAAATTTCAGTATTAGAAAATTTCAAGATTAAATTTGTTATCATTTTAATGTACATCCAGAATTAAAGTCCTTGTAGGATGCCTACTAATTAATATAACAATATATGCAGACCTGAGTCTGAGTACAAAGGGAGCATCTCCCACCCCTTTACGTTAATTAACCAGGTTCGTCTAATTGAGCTCAAAGACATACCCAAATTTTCATAATAATCAAGAACATAAATACTAACTACTCCTTTCTACTTAAACAAGAAAATTTCACCTTAAAATTAAAAATTTGTTGTTAATACAAATTCACTACTGTCCATTTTAAGTAAACAAATTATAAAGTTATTCAACACACACTAAAACATCAAAAATCGAACAACAAAGCATAAGTTACCTGAAGGTTAATGCACTCGTGGCTCCAATGTACATCGTCCTTTGTTAATCACACCATTCCAACTGGGTTATGTTTAGGTCCTTGGATTACTGGTCGCCTTTAAAAATTTTCTACACCACCATTCATCTAAAGTTGTTTCAGGGCTTTTCCGGAACTCATCTGTGTATATCTGAATCTTGTTTTGTGGATCCAGGCACGTTTACGAATCATTTAATTATTAACACCCCCGAAAATAGCAAAGAAATTCATACTTCTTTCACGCTATACGCCAAAACTGCCTACTTTTGTTTATTCATTTCTCGTTACAAATTTGGATACTTGGTACAGTAATACTCGCAAATATAACTAAACTTTATTACCTTGTATCTTCTTTTCTAAATGCACTAACTAACTTTCATCGTAGCACGTAAAGAGCAAACTGTTTTAAAGTGTTCAATTATCACCAAAATATAAGAGCAAACTGTTTAAAGTATTAAATCAAAATCGTAAATCTAAAAGCACTTTTTAAAGCATCGAATCATCAAAAATCTAAGAGAGCGAAACTGTTTAACGTCCGGGTTTATATATCGGCTAGCCTGTTCGTCGCTTTTGTCCCCAAAACGGACAATTCTTAGAATTTCGCATTCTACGTTCCCTTTTCGATAGTCGGGCACGCGATTCTATTAACTTTGCACACGCGCCAGTTGAAAATCTCAGAAATTTTCACACGGCTCGCAACGCGTCCGAGAATAACTAATTAATTTTGTATCGAAATCGTTACGTTTACACCTCATATCTGCATCTGATTTTCAACCAATCGCCGCTCTCGTGACGTTGCTCAAATCACGCCTTTTACCATCTGTGTCTCTGTCCCGCGCATATTATCCGTCTCTATCTACCCTGTTCTGAATGGTACAAATCGATACATACTCCTTACTATCAGTTATTTCAGTTCACGTGGACTGTTAAATAACCCACTTTATTAGCATTTCCCGTGAATATTAAGCGACGGTATCTCCAACATTTTCTGTAACTATTTGTTATTTACAAAATTTAAGCAGAACGTGACTTTTAAAAATACGCAGGTGTTCAAACATAATACTTCTAAATAACACTTCTACGATTTGAATACTATTGGGTTTTTACACGCTTTTATGCATATTATATGTTACCAACGGTTCAATTAACTCCAATTAAAACAATAATGAATGGCGTTGACTTTTACCCTTTAATTTTTAGTGAATCCTAATTAAATATTAATTATTATTTGTACATTTTATTTTAAGACCGGTTACTTAAAAATTGAGTTAATTAATATAAATTTTGCACGTAATTTCTATTTGTTTCTTTATTTGGAATAATTAAATTACATTAAAATTGAGCATTTTAATTCTGCTTCTTTTTATATAAAGCGTCTAGTGAATAATTTAAATCCCTTATTTTTAATGAAATGAATAAATTTCTACGCTCCACGGTTTTAATAACGCGTACCTTTTCCCAAAACTTCCTTATACACGGTGATTAAAATTATTTGATGTGATTAATTAATTTTCTACCCTGGTCTAAATTTGAGTAATATATATATATATATATATATATATATATATATATATATATATGATATCGACGTACATCGATGTATTTAACGCTCAGTTGTCTGCTGCTCGCTACAGCTCAGTGTTTCTAAATAATCTAGAATAAATTTTAAATTTCACACAATTAGATTTATGCTTCGACTAGCTCAGTTCAACCCCACACAGAGTGCACGACGATACGATAACAGAAAATTTTTTACCTCCCTTTTTCTCTAACACTCATACCTGAATAAAATAAATTAAATGACCAAAACTTGTATAATAAACCAAGAAATATGTACAATTTGCAACTCTACAACCTTCGTAATATTTGCTATTTAAAAACCCTTGAATCAAAGTAAATAATATAAATCCTATTAAAGCAGTTAAAGCCAGCAAAAATAACTCTGTATTATTTTGGAATCCTCGTTGAACGTTCTATGACCCTTCTTTCTCTTAACGTAATTTCTACGTATCAACAGAATTTTTGATGACCTTTTACATAAATATCTAAGTATGTGCAAGATTTAAATGTTCAAAAAAAATTAATTTTAAGCTATAAATTTACTATGATCTCTGACCTGGTATTTTTCCCGGTTGATTTTCTGGTTCGATTGTGTAGCTCTGCGTACACCCCAATTCTTTGAACTGCCGCTACGTGCTGTTAACCAGTGACCTTGGGTTGATTTCAGCTTAACGTCCTCATTCAGAGTTTTTTTCTTTATTATGTTTAGTACTTGTAGTATTGGATTTTTATGATAGATTCTTATTGAATTTGCTGAGTGAATTGTTTATTGAATCACTTAGTAAATCTCTCAGTAGATTTCTCCATAGAATTTTTAGTTGATTCATCAGAATATTTGTTAGTAGATGTCATAGAGCACTAAGTTAATAAATGTTAAAGATCATGTTTACCTTAATTAAAATTTGGACTTACGTTTTATGTTAATGGCGTGTTTTCTATTACACTTGTATATTTGAACGTGCACTTGTTCTTGAAATTTTTAATTACTGACTTTCACTTATTATTTCAACTTACCTCTTCCACTATCTGTGTGCAATAGTCTAATCTAAATCTACCTCTACCTCTCTTTTTTCCTATCTCTGCTTCTAATAAGCTTCGCACTATTCCCTCATGCATTAATGTGTGACCTACCATCCTACCTCTCCTGTTTTTTACTGTTTTCCACATACTTCTTTTTTCCCCTACCATTTCTAGTACCTCTTTGTTCTTAAATTTGTCTGCCCATTATATCTTCACCATACGTCTGTATCACCACATTTCAAAGGCTTCTATCTTGCTCTTGTCCGCTTCTCCTACTGTCCAAGTTTCACAGCCGTACAGTGCTGTCCTCCACACATATGTTTTAAGCAATCTTTTCCTTGTTTCTATGTTTGTTGTCTTTAAACACAGTAGTTGGGTCTTCTTGTTAAATGTAGCATGACCTTGTGCTAATATTTGTTTTATATCTTTTGCGCTTTTCCCATCATGCGTTATTTGGCTTCCTAGGTAGCAGAAATCCTTAATCTCTTGTAAGTTCGTGTTACCTATTTGTATTCTTGTTTTTGATTTATTTTCCCTCCTTTGCATACTAGTACTTTAGTTTTATTTTTGTTAATTTTCATACCGTAGCTCTCTGTTAGAAACGTTTCCATTTCATTAAGAGCAGCTTCTAGCTCTTCCTTGCTGGATGCTAATACTGCTATATCATCTGCAAATCTAAGCTTATCAATTTTTGTCCCTGTATAATAATTCCAAACGTCTTCCTGCATTTGGCAGTATTTCTTGCTTCTTCGATGTATAAGTTGAAAATTAATGGGGATAGGGCATATCCCTGTTTCCCCTTTTCCTAATGCTTACTTCTCTACATTCCTGCTTTAATTCTATTACCGCTGTTAACTCTTAGTATAAGCTATGTACTTATCCGTCTATCTCTAAAACTCATTCCTATCTTTTTGAGTATTTTGAACTTCTTTTTCCAATTTACATCGTCAAATGCTTTTTCCAGATCTATAAATCATATATACACGCTCTACCCTTTTTCTATTGTTTTCTCCATAATCACCCTCAGAGCTAAAATAACCTTCCGTGTTCGCCTGATTTACCTAAACCCAAATTGATCTTCTGCTAGTATTACTTTAACTGGTTTTTCCATCCGTTTCTATACAATTCTAGTTAATAGTTTTTGCACATGTGCTGTCAAACTTATTGTTCGAAAATTTTCACATCTATTTGCACCTCTATTTTTTTGTATAGTGACTATGATGTTATATTTGAAATCTTTTTGTGTATCGCTTGTCTCATATACATATATATATATATATATATATATATATATATATATATATATATATCTTCTGCCTACAAACTTCTTCTAGCTACTAACTTTTACTTTTGCTTGTTTACTCCACACAAAATTAGCTACACGACTTTTGTCGTCGTCCCTATTTTAGTATTCAATAAATGACTGATATTCGAGGTGCTTTAGCAACGTTTGGTTGGTTATTTATTTACTGTTTACTATATATTATGCCTCGACTATATGAAACCTTAATCTCAGGGTGTTCACCTTACTCACCGTGAGTTCAATCGTGAGTAGATGTGCACTACCCAACCAAACTGCACCCTCGTTTGTTTTACCACTTTTTTAATGCACTGATTTACTATATATGCCAAATTTTAACAGATCAATGACGCTTGGTGCCAAATTAATTTATGTAAACTATTTATGACTTTAATTTTGACGTTTTAAGATATTCACGGTACTTACCAGAATTATACCGCGCTGAAGGCCTTCTTTTACTGCTGGCTCAAGATCGTATTCACCGTACGCACCTTCACAAGGATTCTCAAACGTAGTCCACTTGCGTATTGCCTCCAGGTGTTCTTAACCAATTTCGTTGACCCCAAATCTGAAATAATTTTACCCCAATTTAGAATTTAAAAAAAACCGTTATATCTACTTCCCCTGCGTTAATTCTTCCTCGTAATCTACTGCTCTCCTGTTTCCCTACTTCGTATTCCAATTAATCCTCTCCTTGCTCAATCCAAATCAATCCAGCCGTCCTATTTTAAATCAATCTTTGTCCTGCTATTCCTTTAATATCCACACGATGTCCTTACTGCCGTTAATCTGCTCAAATCACTCCAAAAATTAATCAATATCGTCGTTGCCTTCTATATCCACTCAAATCTCCTGCTGCCGTTTAACCAAATCTACCCAAAACCAACACCAATCTTGCTCAAACCTAAATAAATCGTCGCTTTTCCCGTCGCACTATTTAACCACTCTAAATCTTCTTTAATACTCGTTGCCTTTATACTCTCGATGCTTCTTATTACTTTCACTTTGACTAAATTAAACTCTTAAATTCACAAAAACTTTTATTTCAATAAATATTTGTACAACTTTTAACGCAGGTTTTGTAAAACACGTCTTTATCTGAATATATTCGAAATTAGAATCCCTTTATTTATTTCGCTTAGCGATAAGAACAACAACCTTAGCTTACTTGAATTACAATTCTAAAACATACAATATCCAATAACAATTCGTCTTTCCTTTCGTGTCCAAAATACCTTCACTACAGTCTTTATAATATTCTTAATTTCTACTATTGGTCCAAAAACACTTCACAATTCTCCAATAACCTTTTATATTTCTATGCACTTTTAATTTTGATTTACAATTCGTCCAAAAGTTGATTCTATTAAAAGAAAAGCCAAAATAATTTACACACGACCTGGACGCTTTGTTGGTTGCAGATATCCATAAATGCGTTCGGCTTTCCGACGGCAAATGTACTTTCACTGGCTCATAAATTATCAACTCAGTATAAAACCTTAAGTACCGTGCATTATATCAACGTCATAAAGTCATGTGTGTAATAATTACCTAATCAACCGTCCGTCGAGGGCCTGTAAAGACCAGTCAAGACGGTTAATTAAGGCCAGGCAGACTAAACTCAGCGGCGTAGGTCGTGGTTCAAACTCTTAACTAAACCCTTGCTTGTACTTACCAAATATGCGATATGGATAAAAATCATCGATACATATATTAACAATTTATAATAAACATGGGCGCCAATCAGCGGAAAGGCACTGATACCTAATAAAAGTAATCATGAAATAAACTTCATAGTTTAGAAAAAAGAAATAACATTTTATTATACCATCGACTGTCCGGAAAAGCATATATATACACAAATAAATAAACAGTCTTGAACTCGAAATGAAATAGGGCCTACAGGGCCCACTATTCCGACATAAAATAAACGTAATTCTATCTAACCTAATTGATATCTAGGGACGTGCACGTCGTCACGTATACCTAACCTTAGCCTAACTATGATTAACTTTACCTTTAATTAATTTAACAAAAGCACTAATAAGATTGCATATCCTATTTTTAATTGTTTACAGATTACTTGTTTTACAAGCCACTATGCTCATTGATAAAACAGAACTAAAATTCCAAATATACGCAATACCACACCTTATCAAATGTCTGCATCAGCGTTTAATACAAAAAGTACAAGAATCTATTTTAAAAATTATACTAATAAAATTAATATTGTGCACAGATGCAATATATTACAAAAAGTATTTGTAAGTATAGTATAAAAGCGAAACGTTATTTATAAAATATATTAATGCTGTACATCTTGTGTTAAACCATTTCTTACTTTTACAAAGAAAAACAACAATGAAAAGTCTTTGTAACCAACCATTTGTAAATATTCATAACACAAAACAACAAAATAACTTCGCGGGCAACATTGTTCATAAAGAAGTAACAATTATTTGACAGGCCCGATAATGTATGTACACCGGTACTCAGAATTAATACTCAGGTTAACTCGTTACAATTCAATAAATCGATGTAGAATCAGAAGGAAATTTATATCAAAGTGTTACTTGCATTATTAAAATAAATGTCCTTTCAATCAAAATAAGTACTTACGTGTTCAAAGCACACTCAAACACGTCTTCACTCAAAGACACACATCAAAAAAAAAGCCAAGAATCATTGCTGTTTCTTTACATCTGCAACCACATTCCTGCAGCCACATTCCTGCAAAACCCCAATGAATTCGTCCGGTCCTGCGGCCATAGGCCGCACCATATGTTTAAATACCAGAAACTAAACCCTCTCACTACATTGTATTGTAAATATTATGCGATCTCAGGTACCGTAGATGTATAACGAAAGCTTTTTAAAATATAGAAGAATTCGCTTGTATGAGGTTATTCCACCACGGTGTATGCAGGCTTTGTAAAACGTACATATAATTCCACCACGATTCGTGAAATATACAAGTGATAATTAAATTGTGTCAACTATTAATACTATAAGAATTGGTACGCAGTAGCGTAACATTATATAAAAAATAATTATAAAATTTATGCTCAACAAAGCGATTGAAAATCGGGTTGTTACATGTTGTCTACCTTTTGGCACATATTTTTCAAACTAAAATGGTACATACTTTAGCATATGTAAAGTACAGCAAATTATAGTTTTTTTTTAATTATTAGATCTGATATATTAATCCTATTGTTTGGCATACACCCCTATTAACACAAATCTACCCTTAGAAGCCTTGTACCCCCCCCTTACATAATATTGGCCCCACTGATTTTTAATGAAATTGGAAATTTCGTATGTTTTCTCTTCCCTGGTGTGCAAAATTTCTAATTTTATTTAAAATCACTCTTTCGTTGTTTCATTTCAATTTGGCAACCCCTATTCGCCTTTCTCTCACATCTATCATACTATGCTATATTCTAACCTATACTATAAACGACAATAACAAAAAAAAAACAAAAACTAAACTTTCCGTTGCATGAACTATATTATAACCTATCCTACTAAACCCTCTTCCTGTACTACTCTATATGGGTATAAATTCTCCAAGTGAAAACGCCCGCGATATCCCCCTGTCATATTATCTAGCTCAAACGTATTTCCTTCAGCAAAAATACGCGTGATCTTGTAAGGCCCTTCATAAGGAAACAACAACTTCGCGCAAATGTTTCTGTCGTGGTTTGAAACCCTTAATCGTTTTACTACTACCAGATCCCCTATTTCAAAAGTCGTTCTTTTTTTAATTTTCCTACACCTTCGCCCGATATCCCTACGCTGCATCCTTTCGATTCTACGCCTAGCACTACCTAACAACTCTGTTATGTCTTGTATCTCGACTTCCTCCCTCCATGGTCTAGCTGGTATAATCCTTCGCATCAATGTTACCGGACATGTTTTCGTAATCGAACTCGGTACGCTATTCATAAAATTTTCTATTTGTGGCAGATATCTAATCCATCTGTCGTGATGCTCCTGTGTCGCCAATCGTAGATATTTTATTACCTCTCGTATATAACGTTCGCATGGATTAGCTTTCGGATGCCGTATGCTGCTAAATGATACTTTAATATTTGCCCTATTTAACCCGTTCCTGAATCTGTGATTGTTGAAATACGTCGCGTTGTCTACCAAAATCCTCTCCATCTTCCCGACCTGGCTTTCAAATTCTCCAATCGACTGCAATGCATGCACCGTGTTACTTCGTCTTGCCGGAAATAATTTGACAAATTTAGAAAAAACGTCTACCATCACCAATATGTGTCGATACCCCTGTTCACTCGTAATCAGGTTGCTTAAGTAATCAATCGCTACTAATTCCAACGGTCCATTTACGCTCACGTTCATCGGCGTATTCTGCAACACCACGTTCTTGTCTTTACCTAGAATACAAATTTCACACCGATTTATCCTTTCTTTAATCACCGTGATATCATTTCTTGCATAAAACGCCTCTCTAAATACCAAAAATGTTTTTCTGATGCCTATATGTCCGAATTTTAAATGAATTTCGTCTATAATTTCAACAGCCACGTCCCTTGATAACACTACCAGCTCTGCATCCCCTATCCTTTTTACCACAAACTGCCCTACGATGGTAAATCCCCGGTACTCTTCCATATTTTCTCTTGTTAGTTTCTCGCGTATCGAGCTCACCTCACTGTGCCTCTGCGTCTCTATAAGCTTGGCGTTTGTCCACCGACCAACATCCCTGAACTCCTGCAAAGCAATTAAACACCCTTTATGTTTTGATTCGATTCCACCTGCGGTCTGCTTAGAAAATCCGCCGTCACATTCTCCTTTCCTGGTTTATGCTTAATTTCAAAGTCGTATTCCTGTAACACCAATGCCCACCTATACAACCTACTGTTTAGAAACTCCTTTTTCTTCATGAACGTTACCATAGTGTTGTCGGATTCTATTAAAATTTCTTACCTAACAAATAAAAACGCAACTTTTCACTGCATATACTATGGCCAACATCTCCTTCTCTGCCGTCGCATACCTGGTTTCGCAGTCTTTTAATACCCTGGAAATGAAAACAATTGGTACCTCAGCTCCATCCTGAATCTGCACCAACTCAGCCCCGATTGCATATTTCGACGCATCCGTCCTCAAAATAAAATCGTCTTTAAAATTTGGATATTTTAACGCTAACTCTGTATAAAATGCACCTTTTAAATCCTGGAACGCCTTCTCTCGTTCAGCAGTCCATTTCCATCTCTTTTTTCTTTAACAAACTCACCAACGGCACACACAATTCAGAATACCTCGGTATAAACCGTTTGTAATAATTTAGAACCCTAAAATCCTCGCAATCCTCTCACATTCTTTGGTTGCGCAATATTTTTCAACTCGTCCAATCTTTTATTGCAAATTTTCATCCCTTGTTCGCTAATTTCAAACCCTAAATACGTAACCTTGCTCTTAAACAACTCGCATTTCTCTATATATATATATATATATATATATATATATATATATATATATATATATATAGATTACAAGTTGGAAGAGACGTTCTATTACTGCTTGTCCAGTGACTTTTAGAGTTTCTGCTTGCACCTTATCTGTACCCGGTGCCTTTTCTAGGCCCTTTATTGCTAATTCAAACTCATATCTACGTATAAAATATCCTAAGTCATCCTTTTCAATATCTGAATCCTGTTCTGAAGCTGTTAGTTCCTCTCCTGTATGTAAATTCTCTATATATTCTTGCTGTCTAACCACTTTCTCTACATTTTCTATAATGACGTTTCCTCCCGCACCCCTTTATATTTTTGCTATACGGTTTTATATTCGTAAAATTCCTTCTAATTAGTTTGTCCGTCTTTCCTATTTCCATCTTAGTATGTATATTTTACACTTTTCATCAATCCATTGTTCTTTAGCTTTCCTGCATTTGCAAATAATTTCCCATTTTATGGCTTTGTATACCTGCTTTCCTGTTTCGTCTGATCTATTTTTGTATTTTCGTTTTTCTTCTATTAAATTCAGGATATCCTTTGTTATCTGGTTTCTTATTTTCTTTTTGTATATAGCCCAGAATATCTCTGGCCGTCATGTCTAAGCAGGATTTAATATTATTTCATTCTGTTTCTACTTCCTTAGTATAAGAAATTTTCCCAATATCTTTCAGTAATGCATTTGACTTTTTTTCAAATCTTTCGTAGATATCTTTATCTTTTAGTTTTCGAAAGTAAAAGCCTTTTTCCGTTTTTCAAATTTTAAATTTAAGAGCGACCTTCATAATTACGATGTTGTGGTCAGTGTCTATATCCACTTCTGGGTAGCTTTTAGTCCTTTACTTGATTTCTAAACCATTGTATAACGAAAATGTGATCTATTTGATATCTTCCTATATCTCCTGGCATCTACTACGTGTATTGTCCTCTAGCACGATGTTAAATTGTTTTTGTCGCAAAAATCTACCAGCCTATTTTCCCTGTCGTTACTCATGCCTAAACCAAATAAACCTACTTCCAACAATTCCTTCCTACCCTCACCTATCTCTGCATTAAAATCCCCC
The DNA here is from genome assembly GCA_036346225.1 of Platerodrilus igneus. Lineage (NCBI taxonomy): Eukaryota > Metazoa > Arthropoda > Insecta > Coleoptera > Lycidae > Platerodrilus > Platerodrilus igneus. Next base: position 468,651 of record JARFIW010001384.1, read on the forward strand.
ATAATTATTAAATTTTCATGTGCTTTTTGCGGTTCTTAGTATGTTTTCGATATCTTTGTAGATTGTTTCTATCTCTTCCTCACTACAGCTAGAGATGGTCATGTATACTTGTATTATTACTGTATTTACCGGTTTAGATTCTAATCTGACCATAAGTACTCTTTTATTCTTCTGTAAGTAGTTTTCTACACAGTGTGCTATCTTTTTTCGCATAACTATCCCCACACACGAATTTCCATCCTCTGATCCTCCTGTATGTATTATCCTAAAGTCTCCACTCCAAAAATTCCCCGTTTCTGGCCACCGAACATTTCGCTGATACCTACTATCTCTAATGCTAACCTATTAATTTCAATTTTCAAGTTCTCTTGCTTCATACTTCTAATATTTCACACTCTGACTTGCAAAATGTTCTCGACTCTTTTTCTAATCTTTCCGATTACATCCTCCGAAGTAGTCCCCTCCTGGAGATCCAAATGGAGGACTATTTTAACTCTGGAATCTTTTACCCCAGAGGATGCCATCACCTTTATTACAATTTAAGTATGCCGTGTACTAATGTGCTGGTTTCCCATTGTCTTCCACATCGCAGTAGTGTATATTAGAATGCCATACCAACTCCTATGATCTCTGCCAATCTAAGTACCGAAAGAGCTGACCTCTTTCGAAAAAATAACTGTACTTAATCCTGATGGTTATTATAAGCAACTAGAGGTATTGGTTTTGCAATATTCTCAACCAATGTTAATTGTGCGAAAGGATTTACTGGAAAACTATTAATTTGGCAAATGTCTAAGTGTTGGGGGATCTTGGTAGCCACAGGTTGCTTAACCACCTTCAGATACCACTGAATCTCGGTGAAATAGGGCATATAATTAGAAAATAAAAGGAGAACCAAGCTGTGTCTAGGCTGCGGGAATTTCATGGAACTGTGTAGGCCAGCTCATAATAGAGATAAATGGAGCAACGCATCCAACCAGCTTCTAGGTGGAAAACCTAATGACGAAAAAACTAATTGCATTCAAATTTGATGATTATTATAAACAACTACAGGTGTTGGTTTTGAAAAATTTTCAACTAATGTTGATTGTGCGAAAGGATATATTGGAAACTGTTTATTCGGCAAATGTGCAAGTGTTGGGGGATCTTGGTAGCCGCAGGCTACTTAAGCCCCTTCACATACCACTGAATATTGGGAAAATAGGATAAATATTTAAAAAAAAAAAGAGGAACCGAACTGCATCTAACAAGAAAGAGCAGAGGCTATGTTCGAAGACAACAAGCATAGAATAAAGGAGAAAATTATTGAAAGCATATGTGTGAAGCACAGCACAGTACGTCTATGAAAAAGGGACAGTAGGAGAAGCAGACAGAAAAACGATTGAAGCCTTTTGAATGTTGTACTTCAGATGCATAATGATGGACAAACAAAGTTAATAACAAATAGGTTATAGAAATAGTAGAGAAATAAGGATATCTGTGGAAAACAAAAAAAAAGTAGGAGAAATAGAAGGGCAGGATACGTTCTAAGGCAATTTTGGGGAATAGTGCACGATATATTACAAACAGAGATCGTAAAAAAATAACTAGCGGTTGATCAGACTATTCCACGCAGATAGTGAAAGATGTAGACCGTGGAAATATCAGAAAAATGTGTAGGTTAGCTTAGAATAGAAAACAATGACGGGATGCGTCTAATCAGTTCCAGAACTGAAGACCTAATGATGATGAACCTAATCATATCAGATGCTGACAAAGAAAACTACCTAGTAATCCTAAAAAAAAGTAGATTACATACACAAAGTCGAAATATTTCTAACAGATAACTCTTTCAACAAACTAAACAGAAACAAAAGGAAAGGTAGTGAATTCCAAAGGTTAACTTCACTGCACTTTAACACTCATTCAACGTACACATTGATGCGATAGGGTAGTTCAAGATAGATTCCTCGAAAATGCGTGCATTCACATAAAATTTGTCATCATCCCACCAACAGCCAAATGTTTTCATTGGTTACGGCAATCACCACACTTTCTTCAGGGCGTGCGAAAAACTTATTCCACGAATTACATGCAATAAACTATATTCTTTACCTATAGCTCATGAGAACTTAACCTTTCAATTTTATGTGTAATAACCTAATTTATATTACTAAAATAATTATGGGAAATAAATTTTCCCTTTTGAATTAAAAAAATGCCTATACCTAATATTAAAATAAAGCTTGTAAAGTTAATAAGGCATAACAGTATAAAGCAATTGTAAAAGGTTTTAATAATTTAATGGATCAAACTACTGAACAAGGAAAATTTTAAAACATTAAAAATGAGTTACAAAATAGTCGTACAAAAATAACCGTATAAATTTATTAACAATAAGTCGATGAAAATGTAAAACTTATCAATATAATAAATAATTGAAATTAAAAAACTAACTACATTAATTTGCAAAGTGCCATAGCTTGGGAACAAATGCAAAACTACAATCAGTTTTACTCCAAACATAGGTGACTCAAGAACAACAAAAGATATCGATGATAAAAAAGTGAAAATAACAATTATAAGAATATTCACTGTGATTTTTCAAACTGTTACTATGAGTATTGATCAATGTTCTAAATTAAACATATTGTACTAGATAAGGAGTATTGGTGTATAAAAGTAAAAATAGTATTGGTGTCTATGGTACGAACAGTGTACTGCATTTATGTCATTAACAGATTCATAAAAATGCTTTTGTAAAACTGCATGGTAGTTAACCATAAACAAATTTTAAGGGAATATAGACACCAATAAATTTATTAAGGTAGTTTACATAGATATAAATCAAAGCTTTTGACGCTGCTAATGAGAAAATATAGTAAAAAAATACATTGTTGTAATATTGGACACATATTGGTCCATAAGAAAATATAAAGGAAGAGCTGGGAACAGCTTAATTAGCAAAGTATGGTAGCCAGAAGAGAGGGATTTTTGGGGCTGAAACTTTAGGGTAATTCATATAGAATGAAAGGAAGGGAAATCGGGAGTGGTTATAGTTATGCGAAAAAAGATAGGACACTGTAAGAAACTACTTACAAAAGAATGAAAGAGTACTCGTGATTAGATTATGGTCTAAACCAGTAAATACAGTAATAATACAGGTATATAGTCAAAACCATTTAAACTGACCGATGACTCACCGCGGTACATTATTAGAAATGATAATGAAAATTGCATGTCTTTGTCAGTATATGTAACTATTTGCCCTAAAACAGGATGGATAGAAAAAAAATACGTCTTTTAAGGATTGGTATGGCAGCATCAAAACGTATGTCTGTTATAACTAATATTTATGTATTATTATAACCTATAAATAATTTTAGTTTCCTGTCACTTTTTGTTGTCTTTTCACGTAGTTCTTGATTTGTTGTTGTATTTATGTTTTTACATTTAGCTCAAATCTCAAATATAAAAGTTTTTTTCAAAAGTAAAAGGATTTCTTACACATTATAAAAGGTAAATACAGCCATCCTATAACAACACTAAATACTATCACCTCTTTACTTTTTAGTTGTTCAAAATGCTTCGAAACAAACATCTCAAACCCCAAACACACCAGGTGATTTTGAACGTCATGGATTATTTTGAAAGAGCGTGATAATGAATGTGTTTTAGTTTCGTTTGGAAGTGTTATGCAGGTACAAAAATAAATACACTTCATCCTTCAAATCAATTAATTATTTCTTCAGCAAACCTCTGAAGCATGTGGTTTAGCCTTAGTGTTTTAACAAGGATTAAGAGAGAAGGCTCACAAGCTCTAAAGGAAAATTTTCCAATTCATTCGACGTGCAGGAAACACAACCAAACAAAAAGCAGATCTTGCGATGTTGAAGATTTTATAAAACATGCAGTTAAACGTAAAATTTATGAGATGCACTCGAAAAGTAATATGAAAATTAATTGTAATTAGTAACTAATTTTATATTTGTTGGATTTCATGTAACTGCACAAGCACTCCAAAAGAGCTTGTTACTGCCGGCATATGTAATTTCAAATTAACTAGCTTAAGAAGACTTTTATCTACTATAAGATTTTTTATAAAGTAGATGATGGAAGGCAAGGATTGTTCGAGAAACAATATATAGCTGCTGCACGAATAAAATTCTTAAAGGATTACCATTTCAATAAGGAAACGCAACTTGAACCTGTTTTCTTGACGAGATTTGGCTTTTTAGTAGGGGATCTGCCAAAAAGAATTGGCATGATAATTCTCACAAAAGCATCAAGAAGAAGCCATTTGGAACAGGAAGACGGTTAGTTGTTAATTTGTTGCTGTCACTGTGCTTTGTATAGTTACCAAATGTTGTTTTAAATTTATTGTGATACATGCTGGAAATAAAAATGGTTTTATACATAATGCATCTCTTTTGTTTTCTTCAAAATCACAATATGCAGATTATCATGGTGATATAAACACAGAAATGTTCACAAAATGGTTCCAAGAAAGTTTATTACCAAATTTAAGCAGTCCAAGTTTAATCGTGCTAGATAATGCTTCATATCATTCGCAATTAGTCGAAAAGGTTTCTAACAATTTTTCAAATAAAGAGGAATTAATTAATTATTTGCTTCGACATAACATATTTGCTGACACTTCAATGTTAAAAAGAAAATTACTTGCATTAGTAAAGGAAAATGTTCAACCAAAAATATTCATACTTGATGAACTTGCAACACAAAGTGGCCATAAAGTATTAAGGCTCCTCCATACCATTGCCAATTTAATCCAATAGAATTAATTTGGGGTAATTGCAAAGGCTATTATGACAAAAATATTGGAAGATTTAATGAACAATTTAATGACGAGCACGTACAATTAATATAGCATGAAGCACTTGGAAGGATAGATGACAAATATTGGCAAAAATGCACTCACCATTCAGAAAAATGTATGATAGAATGGTGGCAAATTGAAAAAAAAACTTATTATCAACTTAGAGGATTCAAGCAGCAATGACTCACTCTTATGAAGATGATTCAATTTCAGAATAATTGATTAATATAAAATGGTGTCCTAGATTTATACTTTCTTAATGTAGTAGAGCAATATTACAATAAAATAATACAATACCGTTTTGTTTATTTAATACTAAATTTGATTAAATATTTACAAATACACTTTTATATGTACAACCATGCTTGTTGACCATATAAAACAGGAATAAAATAAAATCCCGAAACTACAATTTCCTTGATAATTGTGTGAATAACAAGTCTAATTCCAACAGAAATTATTAGTCTTAAGATATTATCGAATCAATTAGAACACACGCATCTTTATACTTTATAACAATATAATATCTTGAAAATTCACTTTGTTTTCAAAAACCAACAATATCGTGACACCATGCTAAATATCCAGTATCTGCAGTACATTTCTAAACTAAGATTTTATCTATATTCCTGAAAATAGCTTGTCCATTTCCATATTACATATTATTAATATCTTCATTTAAACACAATTCATCTAAATAAAATGTTGGTCTATTTCCCTTCCAAACTTCCAATTTACCTTAAATGTTTTGGTTTAATTTTTATAAAAGAAAAATGTATTTGATACTTATGTTAACGCCGTTGGCAACTGCATATTCAACAAACATTTCTTATAATTCGTAGAAATTAAAGGATCATTTATAAAAGCCCTGGGACATACATTCTCAGCTAGTATTTGTCACGATATAAACTGCATGCGCCATTTTGTATAAACAACTGAACTAATCCAGAATGCTAGAAATACGTTCTGATTGCATTGATGCATATGCTTTAACAAGATGAGTCATCGGTCAGCTTAACTGGTTTTAACTATACATGCTCACCTCTAGCTACAGTGAGGAAGTGGTAGAAGTGATCTACAAAGATATCGAAGACATACTAAGATGAGTAAAAGAACACAAAAATTTAATTCAGTGGTAGGTGAGGGTGGAGAAGGAGCAGTAGTAGGTTTATTTGGATTAGGCACGTGAAACGACGGGAAAAAGGCGGGTAGAATTATGCAACAAAAACAATTTAACCATCACAAACACATTATTTCAACATCATGCTAAAAATCGATAAATGTGGAAGATACCAGAAAATATAGGAAAATATCAAATACATTAAATTCTTGTTAGACAACGGCTTAGGAATCAAGTAAAGACTGTAGAAACTATCCAGAAGCAGATATAGATACGGACCACAACACCGTAATTATGAAGGCCATAGTTAAATTTAACAATTTGGAAAAGGTAACGGAAAAGGCACTTTGATTTTGAGAAACTAAAAAATAAAGAAATTTATGAAAGATTTAAAAAAAGTCAAATGAATTTCTGAAAGACATCGAGAAAATTTCTGAAACAAAGGAAGTAGAAACAGAATGGAATAATATTGAATCCAGCGTAGATGTAGCGGCAAGAGATATTCTGGGATATACACAAAAAGAAAATAACAAACCATGAATAACAAAGGATATCATGAATATAATAGAAGACGAAAATACAAAACCAACTATAGGAAGCAGGAACACTGAGATACAAAGTCTTAAAATGGAAAATTATTCGCAAATGCAGGAGTGCAAAGAAGTACAAACTAAGATAGAAATACGAAAGACAGACGGAGTATACAAATTAATTAGAATGAATTTTTTGGGACATAAAACTGTATAACAAAAATATAAGGGACGTGGAAGGAAACATCATCATAGAAAATGTAGAGAAAGTGGTTAGATAGCTAAAATATATAGGGAATTTATATGCAGGACAGAAACTATCAGCAGTAGAACAGGAGTCAGACGTTGAAAAGGATGCTTGGGATATACTATACTTAGAGGTGAGTTTGAATTAGCATTAAAGGATTTGAAAAATGGTAAGGCACCGGCACTAGATAAGGTGCAAGCAGAAACTCTAAAAGCCACTGTACAAGCAGTAACAGAATGTATCTTTCAAATTGTAAGCTATATGTATCAGACAGGCGAGACACCCAATGATTTCAAACGTAACATCATAGTCACTATAGCAAAAAAGAGAAGTGCACATAGATGTGAAAATGTTCGAAAAATAAGTTTGACAGCACATGTATTAAAAATATTAACTAGAATTGTACAAAGACGGATGGAGAAAACGAGCTAAGAAATAGTAGGAGAAAATCAATTTGGGTTTATGCGAAACAGGGGAACACATGAGGATATTTTAACTCTGAGGGTGATAATGGCAAAAACAATAGAAAAACGGAAAAGCGTTATATAGGGTTTGTAGAGAAAAAGCATTCGACAATATAAAATGGAAAAAATGTGCGAAATACTCAAAATAATTGGAATGAGTTTTAGGGATAGACAGATAGTACATAGCTTATACAAAGAGCAAACTGCTGTGATAAAATTAAAACATGAACGTAGAGAAGTAAGCATTAGGAAATGTGTGAGACAGGGATGTGCCCTATCCCTGTTAATTATTAACTTGTACATCGAAGAGGCAATGAATACTGTCAAATGCAAGAAAACATTTGGGATTACTATGCAAGTACATAAGATTGATATGCTTAGATTTGCAGATGATATTGCGGTTATTAGAATCTACCAAGAAAGAGTTAGATGCAGCTGCTAATGAAATGGAAACAGTTCTAACAGAGAAGTACGGTATGAAAATAAACAAAAATACAACTAAGGTATTAGTATGTAAAGAAGGGAAAACTAAGTCAAAAAATCAGAATACAGATAGAAAACAATAACTTACAAGAGGTTAAGGATTTCTGCTGCATTATGAGAAAAGTGTGAAAGCTATAAAACAAAGGTTAGCACAAGATCATGCTGCATTTAACAAGAAAAAGCAACTACTATGTTTAAAGACAACAAACATAGAAATAAGAAGAAGATTGCTGAAAACGAATGTGTAAAGCACAGCACTTTACGGCTGCAAGACTTGGACAGTAGGAGAAGCCGACAGGAAAAAGGTAGAAGCCTTTGAAATGTGGTGCTACAGACAATGATGAAGATATCGAATATTGCTTTAAATGTGAAATACACATCCACTTACGAATATGATCTCATACAGCTTATTGAATAGAAAGTGAACTCAGCTGTATAGGAATTTCAGGGAAATGTGTAGGTTACCTCAGACTAGGAAACAATGAAGATGCCCATCTAACCAGTTCTAGAACTGAAGACCTAATAATGATGATGATTGGTCTATAAATGGTTTCAAAATTATTTGAGACTATAAACAAAATTAAAACCTTGATATTGAGTTATCGTTTGTAAAAAAAAGTGATAATGGGATACCACATTATTAGGGTGCTTTTTATATTTTATTTAATTGACTTGAAGTTGCATAAAATGTGTAAATTTGTTTTAAATTTGCAGGTGCGTTAGGATTTGCTTTTGGTAATCTTAATTCAACAAATCGCTATACATAGCTTGATGTAAAAAGCAAATTTGCAATTTGATGTCAACGTTTCATACAATTACTCTTCAACAATTTTACATATTGTAGGTTTTTAATGACAATTTATCAGTTCAAATGTTTGTAGTTAGTCTTTGAAAATGTAGTCATTAATTTTAAAAATTAGATTTTAGGAAGAAAGTCCACTTTTAGAATACTTCTATTTGCATATAGTAACTACAGATAGTGATGCATAACTCCCAAATTTTATGTAGGTATCTCTAAGATATTTTTAATGTACACTTTGAAAGACAATGTTATATAATTTTTATTAAAATATTCTTGACGGTCTTGATTGTTACAGTTGCGTTGTTCAATAAGGAGCTTAGTAATTCTATTATGTTATTAATGTAGTAAGTGCTTTATAAATTTTATTGCTCTAATTGATAAGTGTGTACATGATAAAATAATTAATTCTGAAACAGCAGTTGTAGAAAATTGCAATTTAATTATTATTGATGCTTTCTGTGTAATTTAATTAATTGCCTATTACAAAAATGTATTTACTTTATTACTCCTACAATTGATAAATTAGTAGTGTGCTTTAATTGCCATATGCATAGATGTTGGTGTTCGAAGAATATTTCAACTTTAACTTGAATATATAAAACCTGTAGAGGAATTTATTTTACATATTTAGCTATATTTCAGTCTCTTTTGCAGATCAACCTACAATCAATCAAACAAATAGTAATGTAGTAGATGGTATTAATTTAGATGAGATTAAGGAATTTGCCAAGGCATTCAAGCTTCGCAGACTATCATTAGGATTAACACAAACACAAGTTGGACAAGCGTTAAGTGTTACTGAAGGCCCAGCTTACAGTCAAAGTGCTATATGCAGGTAAATAAGTTTTACTAATTACATGTTGCATAGTTTGATATATTGCATGGTTAACAGATAAATAGCTTTCTATACACCAATAAAAAAGACAACCTTAAAGTTGCAATTGAAAAACTTAAAAGGGTTATATTGCATTGCTGAAATATGTTTTTATTGTATTTCCAATTCAAATTACTGTTTAAATCAGTTAAAGTTAAAGTTTTAAAAACATTCTTACTTATTTTACTTTATTTAATTGATTAATTAAATAATTAAAGTAATTCCTGGGTTCTTTAATATTGTTTGATGAAACCAGTGATCTTTAAGGAAGGATTTCCTTAAGATGATGGAACTCAACTATCTTCCGACTATGCTAGGGGTCTATTCCTCGGGTAGAGCTTATGAGGATTGGTCGTGGTTCTTTTTACAAAACATTATTTACTTACTGACTCAACTTATACCAAAATAGGGGCATGGGGAGGGCGCCACCAAGTCATTAAGTTTTAAACACAGAATTTCCCTAAGGGGGAATTGGGAGTCCTTTGAGAGGAATATTGTATTTACTGCTTAAGCAGGAGCTGTAAAGAAAATTGGATTAAATTAGCAAAGGAGGCACAAGAGGTGTACTCTTGCTACCTCATAAAAAGAAAAGCTATAAATATCAATTATGCACACACTTTTATAGACACAAATATTAGGCATCAAATTTTGAAAGTGCTATCAGTGCTCCTTCGTCAAAGGGAGCTACAAATATTATTATATTGAAGGTATTTATGCCTTTTATTTCTTGTTTCAATTACCCTATTCTTGAACTTACTTGTTCAAAATAAAACAATTACTTAAATGAATTAAATGATGATTCTTTAATCAAATGTTGCTTTATGATAAGAGGTTGTATGTACAAAATATATACATCAAAATTGTACTTCAATTTCTTCTACACAGTTGTAGAATAATAAAATCAAATAAAATATCAAACATGTTAAGCATTTCTTTTTTTTGTTACAAAGCTATTTCAAATCAATACCCAAAATATCAGCTCTGTTATTTGGTTTACAGGTGTATATGGGAATTTTAAAAATCTAATAATTTAACTTTCATATTTACTTTAAGTATAATTACACATAAATGAAAACTTTTATCAGAACTCAATTAAGGTGTTTAAGTTCATTTGTAATAATAACAGGTACAATCCTGGATTTAAATGTTGATAAATACAAAACATCAAAAGTCTTTTATAGTTTGTTACGCAAAATAAGAATCGTAAGTCATCACAATGTTATACTTAATATGTTGCTTTGTATCAATGTTGGCCAAATGCGGATGTCATGTGAAAATAATAAAAAAGGCTTACCTTGTACAGCCAGGTTCTTGTTTATGTAATAGTGTTACTTTGTCTAAACCAGATGTGCTTACATACGGTGCCTCGACAAACAAATGACATCGGCAGTCCACATGTTGTGACGTAGCCAACTAATTGTATGTTTCTTAGACCCAATTATACGAACTTAAAGTGCATTTCTTCCTTGCAAAAGTGAAACAAACAAAATCCAATCCAACAGCTATCCAAAAAGCTTTTCTTCCTTTTTTATGGCATTTCATTCGTTACAAAACAATTATGTTGACCGTAATTATCCACTTTATTACTTGCAAATATTGGAAATTAGCCAAGCATTGAGGTTAATTTTATAAACTAATTGAAATTAATATTAACAAGTTACGAGATCATTATTAAGGTTTTTTTGGGAAGTTTCTTTTGGGAAAACAAAATTTAACAAATTCGAATATCTTGTTATCGAAAAACTATTGAGCGTATCACGCTATTTCATTAAAAGCTCTACACTAAACACATGAAAATTATCACCAGATTTCTCTCGTTATCTTTCAACTGCATTCTCTTTCGAATAAAACATCATGGCAATTAAAGAATTATTGTAAACTTGAGTAAATTATGTAAACCGAAGAAAATTATGTCATATTGGAAATATTTACTACTAATTGAAGAACGTTCAGATTAAATCAAAAGAATTATGATTAAATTGAAGAGCGCTATAAAAAATTTATTTAGTTTGTTTTAGAAATTAAATCTATGTGCTTACCATTATTAAAAACACTTATTCAAGTGCATGTTGCACTTGAATTTAACGTCTAGGCGTAAGGCCACACGCAAATTGCTGGCTAGAACACTACTCTTCTGCATCGTGTGTTCTTATCAAATGCTCATGCCAGACTGATGGGTTGGCACACTGCGCACAAGTATTTCAAAGTCACTTGACATTGAGGTATTTATTCAAACAGCCAACGCCTGTTGTTAGCAAGCAAACTAGCAATAGAGAATAATCTCTGCATTATGATTGGGCTACACAATCCCAATAGGAATATTTATTTGAATGACGATATTTACTTGTTTAATTGAATTGAATTGTTACAACATCAAACGAATTTTGTGGTGAGTGTTTTAAGAGACATAAAAAATTACAAAGCAAAATGCATTTTGTAGGAAATGCTGGTAATTCTAATACTATTTATTACAATAAAAATAAAATACGCTTTATAAAAAAATGTTAAATAATTATATTTTTTATTGCAATATTATGCAATTGGTATAAAAATTTTAAGATGTAAGGGCAAAATAAAAACCATTAACTTTTCAGAATAAAAGTAAAAATTAATACAATAGATGCTACATAAAAAGACGTTACTAATAAGTATGTTATAATACATTTAAGTTGAAAATTTTGAAATTGTAGCACAAGTACATGAATTATATCCGATGCAATTTAATCCAATAATAATAATAATAAATAATTAATCGAAGGACCAGTATAAATACTTATACACAAACGTGACCAAGTATGTCAATTTAAAGCAATAAACAAGTACCGCTCACCTGTTCTAACACAGCACATCTTCTGGTCAGGAAGGATGGCGACAAACAGCCCTGAGCGATCATGTTCCAGTAACGAGAGTTGACAGCAGGTGATCTTGTGATGATTGCACTAAATTGAAATACTGGTCTAATCATGGACAAGATTACGCTCACATGTTACCAATTTAACCCTTAAATTTTAAACATACCGTTCACCAATAAGCACTGCTTATTTAAATTAATGTACTAAAACTAATATATACACATTTGAACAATTAAAACTACAACTAGACTATTTGGAATTTGAGGGTATTTACAATCATTCTGCAATTGGAAGGCAACAATTTTATCTTGGGACGATGAAATTCTCCAGGACTAGTTTTCCCTCTGACAACTCCGTAGATTCCGTCACAATCAAAAAATTGTGCAAGTATGTGGACAAGCATCCATTACAATGGGGCTAGATTCTTATCCTTAATATGAACTAATTGATTTACACAGGGAGTTACCGAAGAGCCTTCCCACTTATTGCACTGCTGCAGCAAGTGAAGATACTCAGTGGGCCAGTGCGGTCAAAAAATCTTGATGTAAGCTGAATGTACAAACAAACAGGTCATTAGGAACTAAACCAATGCTATACAAAGGACATGAATTTAGAACAGAGGTTCCCAAACTTTTTTCTCTTGTAGACCCCTTGTCATGTTTTTCAATTTTAGATAGACCCCCTGCTATTCACTTTGAAAGATTTAAATTTCTAACAGTGGTGAAGTACATATAGTGTGAAAAATAAAAAAAAACTACACATTTTTACACATTTTCAATTAAATTTAAATCAAAATATAGTAACTGTTATATGAAAAAACTAAGCAAAAAATTAATTCATTTAATGGGAGGGATGAACTTGATGGTTTAATAATAAATTATCAACATTTGGCATTAATTTAGATAGCTTTAATCTCAAATCTCCTTGGTTAATGATGTCCAGTTTGTTTCTTTTTTTGTATGAGATTAGTAACTGCGCTGAAACCCCTTTCTACTAGGTATGAGGATGGGAAAGCAATTAAAAACTTTCTCGCGGTATTCCATAATGCAGGATAAGTAATAGGTATGTCTTTTTGAAGCCAGAATTGTTGATATCCGTTTCTAAACTGTACCTTAAGTTCTTCGTTAGTGTTTATTCCAATCAATTCCTCTTGTAATGTAACATCCATTTCTTCAATGTCATCAAATAGATTGATAACCCATTGAGGTATTACCAACGTCAAAACATCCTCAAATATAGTTTCAAAATCTGAATAGACGGCATTCAAATGTTGGACATAGATTGAAACATCGTCTTCCTGGCAGATTACGTGCGACAAATTAGAGAACTGAGAAAATTCGTACCGTCCAATGTTTTGCTTCATCAGTTTAATTCTGGCAAGAAACGCCGAAATGATCGACTTTGTTTTTATCAAATTTAAACTGTCACCTTGCAACTGCAAGTTTACCATATTATATTTAGCAAAGAAATCTGTCAAATAAGCAATGTCCGTTTTTCTCTTCAATAAATTTTCTTTCAAATTTTTATCTTTACTATCGAGAAACTCTAAAACAGTTTCCAATAGTCTAAAAAATCTTGTCAGGCATAAGCCTTTCGATAGCCAGTATACATTAGTGTGAAGAAGTAATTGATGGAAGTTCTCGTCATTTTCTTCACACAACTGCGCAAATAACCACATATTCAACGCATTGTTTCGGGTTCGATTTACTGCATCAATGACAAATTGGAGAGATTCATGCAATCTTACATTCAAATTGTTAGCAACTAAATGTTGTCTATGGATGACACAGTATATTGCTAATACTCCGGGTACATTTTCTTTTAAAAAACTCATAAAACCACTATAACGCCCAACCATGGCAGGTGCACCATCTGTAGCTACCGATATAATATTTGATATAGGAATTGCTTATTCCAAGAAGTAAGCCTTCAAAAGATGAAATATTCACCTTTAGTATCAGTTGTCAAAGTTCTCGCAAATAGCAATTTTTCGTTGATACTTTAATCCATAATAAAACGGACATATGCCAATAATAATGCTTCATTACCAGGTAAAGTTGATTGGTCCAGCTGTATAGAGAAATGGGTCTTTGGCAAATAATTACACAAGAAGCTATCAACATCAACACTCATTTCATCAATACGTCTGTGAACTGTGTTGTTGCTTAAAGAAATTTTTTTACTGATATTAGATGCAGGTTTGTGTAGAACAGTTTTATGGCAAAATTAACTGTTCTCCGATAGCATGCGGTTTTCCAGATTTTGCTATAAGCAACGAGATATTGTAAAACGCTTGCAAACCATCGTCGTTTCTTTGTGATGTCGAAGCGAACATTTTGTCCAGTGTAGGTCTCTTCTGAAGTTTCTCTTTGAGTGTTTGAAAATATTTCAAATCTTTATATGTTTTATTAGGGTGACATCTTCTCAGATGATCTTCCATCTTAGATGGCTTCATAGCGTCAATGCTAAAAACTTTGTTGCATAAAAGGCACAAAGGTATTTGTTTGTCTGACAATGATGGGACGAAGCCAAACTTCAAATAATCAACATTGTACTGTCTACATTTCTTTTTTGATTCGGTCATGTTTAGTGTCGGTTATCTGTGCACAAAATTAATCTATTTAAATAAGGTACAGCAATTCAATACTAAAAAATTTTAGTTTATAATACCGATTGCTAAAAAATTAAGGAGAACATGTGTAATTGAGCGTGATTAAGATATTGTACTACTATTAACTCAAGTCTTTCCTAACAAGGAGTACAAAACTACAAGTAATATCCTATAAAAATAATGTAGTACTTACTTTTCTCCGGAACTCTCAAACAAAATGATATTAATTCACTTTAATTTAATTTTAATGCCACTTTATGTTATTATAAAATAAGGTTAGTTTTATTTCTGGGTAAGAACTTTGAAGCGCCAGTGCGGTCCGCTGTATGCACATACATAAAACAACGAGTGAATATCCCCACTTTATAATGCTACGAGGTTAAACCATTCACTAATATAGTATTAGAAGACACAACCATGTGGAGACAATGCGCGACGCATAAAATGCTCCTACATTTAGGCCGTGCGAAAATAGCCACGCATCACATCGCATCCACTCATAAATGTTGTGTAATTTTGTGTATTACAGTGTAACCCCTATAATGTACGCTAAGTAATTTTTTTTCTGTTATAAACAATGATGGAAAAATGGTAGAAGCCTTTTGGAATGTTGTGCTTTAAATGTATGATGATGATAGCATGAACAGACAAAGTTAGTAACAAAGAGGTTATAGAAATTGTAGGGGAATAAAGATATCTGTGGAAAATGAAAAAAAGAGCAGAAATAGAAGGGAAGGATACGTTCTAAGGCATTTTTGGGGAATAATGCGAGATATATTACAAGCAGAGATAGCAAAAAAAAGAGGTAGAGGTAGACCAAAATCAGACTTTTGGACACAGATAGTGATAGATACAGACTGTGGAAATTTCAAGGAAATGTTTAGGTTGGCTCAGAATAGGAAACAATGGAGATATGCGTCTAACTAGTTCCAGAACTGAAGACCTCATGTGGATGTAAAGGTCTTTATTGCACACAGATAATGAAGCAGTGTTGAAGTTAGGGAGGGGCTTGGGGGGGCTAAGCCTCCCAAATTTGAAATTAGCTCCCCAAAATTTTTAAAGCCCTACGGCACTATCTGTCATTAAAGGAACTCAAATGCTTTTTACAAGTGTATTGAAACTAACAGAAGTTTAAAATAAATAATAATCTGTACAAAATTGTAAATTTCAAATTTAACGTAAATGTAGTTAAAAGTGCTAACATTGTAATTGTAGCAGGCCACTTTGCCATCCGTGAACCTTGGAGCAAAAGCAGGAACGAGCGAATGATGGTCGAATGCATAGAGGGCTTTCTAAATACAGAGCGGTCAAGCTTGAATGGTGAATGGTTGTTGGTGCTACACAAAAACACTGCGTCCATACTGTTTGTTGCATAGAAATTGACTGAAATCCCTAACTCTGATTGAAATTAGTGTAATTGCTGAGTGAACATCTGTGTACCCTTGAAATTACGTGCATTTGTAGGTTGGCTTTGCAATATTCGTAACTATATTTTACCATGTGGCATCATGCTACATAGACTGTTCAACGATCTCATTCGTCAAACAAGGTCTGAAGTAGCATGACCGTTTAACCTGAGTAGGTATTAGCCTGCGCACTGCAGTTTCTAAATTTTTCAATATTTTGATGAAATAATTGTAAACCCTTGAAGTTGTAAAAAATATGAAGAAAGCCACTTCAGAGATCAGATCCTTTTTTAAACAAAAATCATCGCCAACTGGCCAAAATGTGGAAAAAAGAAACAGAATGCTCGAAGTTAAGAAGAAGCACAAAATCCAAAATAGGTCCAAAAACTTACGTGCATGGATACAAGTCGATTTTTAATTGCTATATTTTCAAATAAAACGCATATATCATACACGGTCGTTCGTATTTTTTAATAAAGCTCATCCCATAAACTATTCGATACGTAGATTCCCCTTGAAAAGACCATTTCAAAAATTATCATAGTTAAGGTATGTTATTAGTTTTCGACGCAATAAGTTATTAAAAATATTTTATATTCAAGAGTAGCTCTAAATCTATTCAAAATCGACGAAGAATGGCTTACATCACCGTTTTAATTTTTTGAGTACAATCCAACGTCAAACAAAAAATGTATGAAAGGTAATAAACACTATCATTTCAAAGGTAAAGCTCAAACTTTAAAAAAATATCATATTTATTTCCTAATATTTCAAAATGGTGTTTTTGTTGTACCTGTTTATGGCTATCAGCGGTTTCATAAAATGTCTAGACAGTAGGTAGGTGAAATGCAGACAGATCACGAAGCAGTTGACCGTTTCACCAATGGACTAAAAAATTTAGGCATGACAAATTAAATGAAACGCTTAAATGTTTCTGACAATTAGAGGAATAATATCAAATTACAGCAAGTCTGCATTTAACATTTCACAAAACAACTAATTACGCTAAACAGCTGCAACATTTTCAAAGAGAATTCAAATCTCGAACATTATATAGGGTGTTCTAATTAAAAAAATGTCGATTTTGTAATCGTTTATTTATTATTGCAGCATCCCCCTCTTGGACAGAACTTCAATCTACTTCCAGTACAATCAATTCGATTGCACTTCTCTATCAGCCAACTCATCATCAAGAAACTACCAATATCACCACTATTACAAAACAAACTGTTCCAACAGATTTAGGCACTCTACAATCAATTCCGTCACAACCAATACTCAATACATATTCCTTAACCAGTTTTGGTCAACAGAAGAGAGGATTTTCTGATAAATATTTTACATTATATCCATGGCTAGAATATAGAATATAGTATTCAACTCTTGTAGACTTTTTGGTGAAACAATAAGTTACAAATTTTTATAATTAAAGGGTTTAAAAATTGTAAAAAGCTTGGTGAAAAAGTAAAGAAGCATTCTGAGAGTCAATACCATCTGAAGAACAACAACAAGTATTCTCTATTTGTGCAATCTAAAAAGGAAGGAACTGTAGTTGATAAAATTTGTTCATCATGTGATGAAGTAATTCAAAATAATAGAGATTATTTTAAAATAATATCTGATATTATCCTAACATTATCGCGACAAGGAATACCATTCAGGTGTCACGACGAATTCAAAGACTCTACAAACAAAGGAAATTATAAAGAAATTTGTGAATTAATCTCAAGACATAGTAATCCATTTTTTAAGTCTTACAACAAATATTTTAACCTTAGTAGTTCAGATATACAAAATGATATTATCAATGGTTCTGGAAACATTATACAATACATAATAGTCAGTGAAGTTACAGAATGTGGAGCCTATGCAATAATAGTTGACGAAGCGAGGTGCTTCAAAAAGCAGCAATTATCACTTTATGTACATTACACAAAAAATTTTAAATAGAAGAACGGTTTTTGGGATTTATAGAATGTTCCCAGCAACGTGACGCTTCAAGCTTGTGTAGCTTGATAATACATTTTCTTGATAAAGTGGGTCTAACAGATATACTAATAATTGCACAAGCATATGATGGTGCAAGTGTCATGTCAGGCAAGAAAGGTGGTCTACAAGCAAAGATTAGGGAGAAACATCCTAAAGCATTTATATTCATTGAATGACTCATAGAGTCAACTTAGCTGTAGTTGATATATGCATTGACATACATGGAGTCAAAGAATTTTTCAATATCTTGGAATCATTATTTGTGCACTTTTCCCAGCATTCAAACCATAAAGCCTTTAAGGATGTACAAAAACAATTAGGAATTTAATAGGATTTCAGACACGAGATGGAGCTGTAGGAGCAATAATTGTTCAGCGGTTAAAAATAACTATTCTTCAATTACTCGGCTCTAAAAAATGAAATCAAAGAAAAATCCAATAGAAACGTTGTTGAGGCGATTGGTCTTTTATCAAGTATAACAACAAGTAAATTTTTAGTAAACTTAGTTCTGCTGACAGAAAGTTTGACAATTGCAAATATTTCGAGCAAACAGTTACAGGAGAAGGAAAATACGTTAGGAGCATCCACAAACATAATAGATGAAACAATAAAAGAATTGGAAGAGAAAAGAAATCAGGTAT
Source organism: Platerodrilus igneus (assembly GCA_036346225.1). Taxonomy (NCBI): domain Eukaryota; kingdom Metazoa; phylum Arthropoda; class Insecta; order Coleoptera; family Lycidae; genus Platerodrilus; species Platerodrilus igneus. The sequence goes on from JARFIW010001384.1 coordinate 487,486, forward strand.
CATTCAACGAACTATGGCATAATATAAAAGAAATAGCACAAGACAATTATGTTACCTTGGATACTGGAAGTTCTTTCAAAAGAAGGAAGAGGATTTTGACTAGTTTGAGTGAATACGCAATAATGTCGACTATAGGGCAGGATAAAGATGATGCTCTAACCAGTTCAGGAACAACGTTGATTGAAATCAGGAGTTTTTGTCTGATTAATGCGCATTACCGCATACTTGACAGTATCATAAATCATATGAAAATCCGATTTTCCGAAACCAGTCAACGGCTTGCTATTTCCACAGATAAATTTTTAGAAATAGATTTAGTAAAAATCCAGTTTTTCATAGAACATTACAGGGAGTTGTTCAATATTCAAAAAGATTTACTGAAAGCGGAGATGCGTGTAATCAAAAATTGCCTCGAGGACAAAATTGGTGATAACTTGTCTAACTTAAAATCCATTGTGACAAAAGGTACTTTTCCAAATACATTCAGGCTTCAAATAGCCTTGATGCTTCCCATTGGGTCGACTACTTGTGAGAGATTTTTTTCAACCATGCGGTGGATCAAGACATGGGGTGCTATTCTCGACACTTCAAATATATGCGTCTATTCGAATAATGACGTCATTCGAAGGAAAATATTGAAATACCTATTCTCAACTCTTTGAATGTTTTACGCATTTGAAAATTCTTACACAAATACATTCGGGTGGATTTTTGTTGATGTATTTCTTGTTCGAACAGTGACTATTAACCTTTATTCTGTACATAAACTATTTATTTGGAAAATGAAGGAATAATATATTTGTAATTAATAAATGATTTGAAGAATGCGGAAGTAGAAGGTGGTGATGATAAAGGTGAACCAATAGATAAAGCTGCTAATGATCCATTTAGGAAGTAATCTGATAAAAATTTTATTAAGCTTTTTGTTTATCAAAGGAATTATGTCGGTTTTTAATGACTACATTAGAGCCGTTTATGAAGCCACAGTCTTTAAATGCAAAATCATTTGAAAATTTACTTGTTACATTTTGATGTTTCTTTAAAAAACTCTTATCAGTGCCGTTTTTTGTCGTTCTGAGGGTTTGCTGTCTTTTTTACCACTCGGTTTGCTCATCTTACAAACTTGCTTTAATATCAATTTGAAGTTGAAAAGTAGAACTAGGACCACAAAGCCAATAATTTAGTAACCAAAAGCAAATAAGGATCAAATATATTAGGTTATGTTATTTAGCTAATAGACAGAAATGGCATTATATGATAACATAATGGGGACAATTCGAATGCCATGTTGCCAAGCGTCTATAACGCGTTCGAACAGTAAGGTTTACGAAGAGTGCGGTGAATACCAAATAAAGGCACTACTCGTATATAAGACCTTCGAATACATTCGAATTCGAATATTTATGAATGATGTCGAGAATAGCACCCCTGGTTACGAAGTCGAATAGCTCAAGATAGGTTTAGTAGCCTTTCGCTACTTAATATTAATAATGATTTGGTTAAAGATATTGACCATCAAGAAATAATAGACAAGATTTTGAAACTAGGAAACCGAAAATTAATGCTTTAGTGCCGCGACATACCTAGTATAGTTAATCATTTTTTAACAAATATTTGTTTGTTTCGAAATATTTTCAATAAAACGTTGGAGATTAAGTAAATATTGTTTATCCCAAAACTGTAAGCACTTCTATTATTATGTTTCCAAGTTGCTATAGCTTGAGCCCCCAAAATCGTAAGTCTAACTTCGCTATTGTAATGAAGGATGTAGACTGTGAGAATTTCAAGGAAATGGCAGGTCAGCTCAGAATATGAAACAATGAGGATACGCGTCTAACCAGTTCCAGGACTGAGGACCTAATGATATGATAAACAATAATGGAACATCAATAAGACCATTAAGATGTAAGCGTACATCATTGAATTATAAATAGATAATTTAATCCAACTAATGTTATATGTATAAAAACGATTTTGAAATTGAAACTTTAGGAATACAAGATTCATATCAATAATTGTAGTACAGAACCCACAGACCAATAATACAAGAGATGCGTCACTCTATAGAAACAATTACAATTAAGTTTAGCGCCACCATGCAGATTGAAGCTTAACTAGTGATGAGCGCCATCTGGCGGAAAAATGCCACTAAATGCGTATTTAGCAGGAATTTCAAATGTATTGCTTGATACAAGTTAGGTAAATATAAAATGTAATATCATATTGTAATTCTTTGAACACTGCTCTTGAGCACTATACTTGTTTAGTTAAATACTGCACTTAAGAGTTTGTTCAATGTACTACATATATGTACCACATTTTATATTTTACTAACTGTATATTCAAAATTGTTATAAGAAACCTATCAAATCACCTATCATTCCATTCATTAAAAGGGGTAGGTAAACCCGTGGCTTCCTTAAGAAAGATTTATACTTTTATATTAAAATGTAATCAAATCAATACAAACTTAAGTTTCACAAGTATATATTTAAATTTAAATATTGGTGAAATAAAAATATAAAGATGCTTATTAAAAATTACATACGTATTTCAACAAATATCCCCTGGAACAAAATGAGCATGGCAAACTCGTAAATTTTTGTAGACCCACGCAGGATCCATTTTTTTCAGAGAAGTTGTTCCAATTAAATTCATCCACTGGTAATAAACATACAAAAATTTCTTTGGATTGGGAAATCTATGGCGAATTGCATCCCTGTTTTCACAATAGAAAACTGCACATTTTCTAAACTGTGATATTATAATACTTTTCGCCTGAAATTACTGCTACTGTACCAAAAATAAATACGGAATTGAAACAAACGTTGGTCGGTGTGGTCATCGTCATTTTGTGAGACGCGCAAAGCGCGCAGCTCATTTTGATTGACAGTTACAGATATCTGTAAAATTTTCAATTTTTACTCAGTTTCAATGCGGTTGGTGGCGCCAAAAACTTTATTTTAAAACCGTCTATAGAGTGACTACCCCTTGACAGAACCCTGTAACTTTAAACCGTTACATTACTTTGACAAAAATCTATAAACATAAGGTATAGTAGATTTCTACTAACTTATTAACCAGCAAATAAAATTCCGGATTTATGATTAAAGGTAACTTTGGTAGATGTCTCCGCAATACTATAACTTTTCTCGCCCATATACTACTCTTGCTAATGCTAAATACTTGTAGAAAATTGTTCTTTAACATGTATCGCACACACTTATTGATTTACAAATGATTTCCTGTAAAGTATAATTTAAAACTGTTCTGGTTGAATGGTATAAGGCTTTCGTATTAAGTAGTAAGTACTAACGTTTTTAAAATACTTGTTTAGTTTTCAAAATTAATTTAATAATTTTACATCTAAATGCCATGATTTGGGTATAAAATTAAACAATATTCAAACTTATAGACTTACAGTTTTAACAGGCATACTTAGAAAATGTTTACTTTTCAAAATTGTAGATATATGAAATGTGTTATTATTTTCGGAGGACTACTGTAGGTAAACACATACTTATATTGAAGGTGATATTCCTGAATTCAGTATGTAACTACAAAATGCCGTACAAATAAAAAACGTAGCCTGAACGAAATCAGAAAAAATATAACAGTCCCAAGGCGACCTTTTCCAATAAATTAATTTAAAAACACCAGAGAGAATTTAAATGCCTCTGAATTGATTGAATCCAAATTACCGAGCAATAAGTGGTGTCCTAAATTTGTTAAAAGGCAATAAAATTGAATTAACATTCAAGATGTGTCATAACTTAAAACGATCATGAATAGAAGTATCTATTGAAACAATAACAACACATTTTAATAACTTGTAAGACTTTTTAATGGAAAGAATCGATAGAACTAAATCGAATTATTAACTACGGCAAAACCCATCTTCCTTCCAGAAGACTTCAGTACAAAAAGTGAATTTTTCTTCAATGAATAAAATACCCTAAAAGAATCAGAAATTCTTTGTAGTGTTTCTCTTATGTTTTTGTGGTTCAGCTGATAAGGTGGCTCCATCGCTAGCTTTGTTCGCATATGACTCTTAATCCTGAGTGTGATTCCTGCCAGACCGCTGGAAAAATGTTAGGCGAGCACTTTTCACACAAATACGCCCTTATTTGTATGAGAGGTAGACTGAATGTCCCGTGTGAGAGTATTATCACGAACTTTAAAGATATCTGCTTTGCTTGGAGCAGTAAGGGTTCAGCGAAATTTAAAATTTCCAGGTAAAAAACTTGCTTCCTAACCAATGTAGTACCTTCGGGTAGAGCATTGGAAAATCAAATGTAGCGGTTCAGCTCATAAGCCACTTTGTGGCTTAGTTGGTTCGTGTGTGACTACTAAGTCCAAGGTCTCAGGTTCGATTTTCCAACATAAAAATGTCAGGTGAGCATTTTTCACAAAAATATGCCGTCGTTTGGTTGAGAGGTGCAATATAGGTCCAGTGTGTGAGTGTTGTCACGTACATTAAAGATCTCTACCTTGCTTCAAATGGCAAGGGTTCGGCAAAATTCAAAATTTTCAGATAAAAAACTCACTCCTTGGCTTATATAGCGCCTTCGGGTGGAGCATTGGAAAATCAAATGTAGTGTTCAGCTGATGACCATACGTAAATAAATCCGAACATTTATGATATGATTGAGCAGAAGGTGTTCAAAAATAGCATATTCACTAGAAGCAAGAGGATGGTTTGAAGCTATTATCTTTGCTGATTGGTTTTGTAATTTATTCAGCCCCTTCATCAGAAACATGTTGTAGGTGATAATCTTTTTAGCCACTTCTTGAAAGAAGTTTTAAAAGCTGCTGAGTAACAGCAAATTATTTTGCAGTTTTCTGAAAAATTCAACTATCAGTCGGCCACTTGGCATTAATTTTTATGGGTCCCCGGAACCTTGTTGCAAGGTTGTAAGTTATCGAGACATGTTGCGAACCAGTGTAACTTATGACTGGCCTCACAATTAGGGTGCACAAAAGCGGTATTATGGTAAAATGGAACAAAGTTCAGGTAAGCCCTTGTCTGAGGTGATACTCCAATATTTAATGTACCTGAAATACAACGGGGTTTTATGGATGTAAAAATAGCCCAGGGTAAGGATAGATGACAATCGGCCAACAGTAAGTACAAAAACTTCCTGTAAGTCGAAACAGCTAACTCTGGAGGTTAGTCCTGTATTCTTGCATGAGAATGCGTCAGAGGCTGATTTTGTTTTGGTATAGCAAAAGATAAACTTTAATGGTGCCACACGTTTATGCTACTAGAACTAAAAGTTCCAAGAAAATGCAGAAACCTATATGTTTTATCAAGTTTAACCCTAAAGAACAGATTTGATGGTCCGTTTCCAGTTCAAAACTGTAAAGAACAATAATTTATTAATCAAAAATAAGACCACAATTTGTGCCTCTTTGCCTAAATATAAAATTCAGTATTTAATTAAAATTAAAGGAAGTCCGATCACATTAAACTTCAAAACAAATATAGTCCATTCATTTTAATTTTAGAATGACATCACAACTAGATAAAATGCTACATTACGAATGTTAATATAAATTCTAATGTAGGTATTTAATGAAATATATACGAATATTCCCATTAGCAACACCGTACAGAACTGCCAACCTTTATTGTGCTAAATGACAATATTCTTCAAGCATAATTTTAGATATTCATTTGCGTACAGTTGTCAACACTTCACTACTACATTTGACGCCATCCTAAAGTTAACGCGAACACACTATAACATGTGGGTATCTCCTACACTTTCATACTTAAACCTAAAAAGGAATAACTGTGACGGTGACTTAAATTTAATGTATTGTCAAAAGAAAATTGGTTTAAGATATTTACAATAATACACAAGACTCATAGTTCAGCAATATAAGGTTTCTTTTTTGTTATTTAAAATTCATTCTTGCAATACGGAATAGTGATCTATAATCATTCAAAAACAAAATTTATAGATTTTTCTTATTTAAGTTCTCCTACAGATCTGATGAAGATGGCAAGTGTTTCACAAAATGTTTGTTTATACATAATCTATTAACTGCAGTTGTTCAACACATTTAATTTATTTTTGAGGCTCATACTATACTACATCATATCAATACTAATAATAAAATTTTAAAGCATTCTCCAAACAAGTGTGTCAAGGTAGCAACAGCTGATTTGACAATAAAAACTATACAAACTTTAGAAATTTTTTAATGTTCAAAGTATTAATTTTGGTAACAAAATTTTATATTCCATAATTACAGGAATACGTAGTCTGTAGAAGTTCAGTCATTTGTGAATTAGCAAATGTTACAAATAATTCCAATACAGGAACAAAAACTGAGGATTGCCCCAATCACAGCAACATATCAAAAGATTTCATTTTAAGAAATATACTCTAGGTCATTAATCAGTTTTTTATCCTAATAACGCAATCAAATCCTGTCCTTCGAACAACAGCCAGAACATGTGTTTTGTAGATCCAAGAACAACAAAGCTAATAGCCTTTTATACTTCTGTGTGGTGTAATTATAATAACCAAAAGCTCCTACTAAATACCATTATGGATACACAAATTCAAATTTCTGCATAGTGAAACAGTTAGTTCAATAGAAAGTATTCTAGTGTCTACTTTATGTGCATTAAATTTACTTTAACATGTAGCTTGTACATAAAACTTATGTTGCATATTGGGGATAACTGAACACAAACAGGAGGACTAGACCACTGTCATAGTTAAACTAATGTGAGGCGTTTCTTCTACACAACACGTCAATTATTATCACAGAACATTCTTACATATCATAGCATGAAAGTGGAGCAAGCAACACAAGAACATGCAAACCAAAATTATGATCACATGCACACAACTCAAATAATCACCTGAAATGCCCACAGGTGACTGCAATAATATGACAACAATATGTGATTTTAATGAGTGCTAACACAAATATCAACCAAGCTCAAAGTGTTATATTATTAATACAAAAGAAATAAGCTTGTTTATGACTATACACGAATTTCATATGTACAAATAAACAAAATTAAAGCAAATAAATGTGTTACTTGTTTGAATGTAACTAAAATACTTTCATATAAGTAATATACAAAATTCTGATTACGAAATTGAACAACTCAAAGCGAGTAAACACGAACATAATTTTATTTCTGTTAAAAGGTCTTTATTGGATTCCTGAAAGCAATCCTGAAAAAAGCACAAACATTGCCAAAAGAAAGATTTCCTATTTATTAAAAAAAATTGTACGATATTGTGGCACCTGAAAGTAAATCTTGTCTTAATTTTGATAATATATTAAATGCTGTTAAAAGCGAATATATTGAAATATTGACAAATCTCTCTCCCCAATATAATTTATTAGAAGTGCACTAGTGCATTTCAGAATTACAGGAGTTGCAAAACTCGGATATTTTAAGTGAATTTTTCATTTTTCAATAACTAAAAGGAATATCCAAAAGATTTGTTTTTGAAATAATTGCTACTAACAAAAATGGTTTTAAGGTAAAGTGCCCTATATGATATGGTCAAAAATATCCATTTTTATTTTCCCCTAGTGGAAGATTGCAATTGTTAAGAAAAATTAAAATTAGAAATTTAGACAGTAATTCTAATTCGGTTGTCAAACATCACAGAAGTTTGTTGTAGGAAAATCTTTCAAACCTAAATCTGACCAGGAAAATCAGGATTCTAATAAATACTCAATAATACTTACGAAATAATGAAAATGTTAATATAAGAATACCTAAGAAGCAATGGTACTAAAAGTTTGTTCAGTTAATTCATCATCATCAGGTCTTCAGTACTGCAATTGGTTAGATGCGTACCCTCATTGTTTCTTATTCTGAGCTAACCTACACATTTCCTTGAAATTTGCACAGTCTGCATCTACCACTATCTGATCTAGGTCTACATCTACTTCCCTTTCCTATCTCTGCTTGTAATATATCCCATACTATTCCCCAAAAATACCTTAGAACGTATTAAGTCCTTCTATTGCTCCTATTTTTTTCCACAGATATCTTTATTCCCCTACTATTTCTATAACCTATTTCTTATTAACTTTGTCTGTCCAAGCTTTCATCCTCATACATCTGAAGCACAACATTCCAAAAGGCTGCTACCGTTTCTCTGTCTACTTTTCCTACTGCCTGTATTTCATAGACATACTGTGCTGTGCTCCACAGATATGCTTTCAACAATTTTCTTCTTGTTTTTATGTTTGTCTTTGAACATAGGCGCTGTTCTTTCTTGTTAGATGCAGTTTGGTCCCCTTCTATTGTTTTACAATTATATACCCTATTTCTTTGACATTCAGTGATTGTGAAGGGGGGTAAGCAGCCTGTGGCTGCCAAGTTTCACCAGCACTTGCACATTTGCCGATTTAATATTTTTTCCAATATATCCTTTTGCACAGTCAACATTAGTTGCAGATATTTCACAACCAATACCTGTAGTTGGTTATAATCATCAGATTTATCTGCACTTATTTTTTCGTCATTAGGTTTCCATCTCAAAACTGGTTGGACATGTACCTCCACTTATTTATGTTCTGAGTTAGCCTACACAGTTCCTTGAAATTTCCACACAGCCTATATACATCTCGGTTCCCCTTCCACTGTTTTCTAATTATATGCCCTATTTCACCGAGATTCAGTGGTATGTGAGGGGGGTTAAGCAGCCTGTGGATGCCAAAATGCCCCAACACTTAGACATTTGCCGAATTAATAGTTTTCCTGTAGATCCTTTGACACAATTAACATTAACGAGAATATTGCCCAACGAATATTTCTAGTTGCTTATAATAATCATCATGTTTAAGTACAGCTATTTTTTCATCATTAGTTTAACCATCTTGGGACTGGTTGGATGCGTACCTCCATTGATTTCTATTCTGAGCTGGTCTACACATTTTCCTGAAATTTATACAAGCTACATCTTTCACTATCTATGTGCAGTAGTCTAACCTAGGTCTATCTCTTCTTCTCTTTTTTCCTATCACTGCCTCTAATATTTTCTGCACTATTCCCTCATGCATAATATGGTTTTATCATACTGCTGTAGCACCACATTTCAGAGGCTTCTACCTTTTCCTTGTCTGCTACTCCTACTGTTCAGGCTTCACAGCCATACAGTGCTGTGTTCCACACATATGTTTTAAACAATCTTCTCCTAGCTTCTATGTTTGTTGTCTTTGATCACAGTAGTTCCTTTATTTTGTTAAATGTAGCACGACTTTGTGCTAATTTTTATTTTATATCTTTTGCACTTTTCCCATTTTTCCTTTTTTTTTTTTCGGTAGCAGAAATCCTTAACCTCTTGTAAGTTCTTGTTACCTATTTGTATTCTTGTTTTTTATTTATTTCCTCCTCCTTTGCATAGTAGTACTTTAGTTTTATTTTTGTTAATTTTCTTACCGTATTTCTCTGTTAAAACCGTTTCCATTTCATTAAGTGCACCTGCTAACCCTTCCTTGCTAGATTCTAATACCGCTATATAATCTGTAAATCTAAGCATATCAAGTTTTTGTCCCTGCATGGTAATCCCAAATGTCTTCCTGCATTTGATAGTATTCATTGTCCCGTCAATGTACAAGTTAAAAATTAATGGGGATAGGACATATCCCTGTCTCACCCTTTTTTTAATGATCACTTCTCTACATTCCTGTTCTAATTCTATCACTGCTGTTTGCTCTTTGTACAAGCTATGTGCTATTCGTCTATCTCTATAACTCATTCCAATCTTTTTGAGTATTTCGAACATTTTTTCCATTTTACATTGTCAGATGCTTGTTCCAGATCTATAAACCCTATATACACGCTTTCCTTTTTCTATTGTTTTCTCCATTATCACTCTCAGAGCTAAACTAGCCCCTCTGTTTCGCCTACACCCAAATTGATCTTCTCCTAGTATTTTATAGCTCGTTTTTCCATTAGTCTTTGTACAATTCTAGTTAATATTTTTGATATGTGTGCAGTCAAACTTATCGTTTGAAAATTTTCACATCTATCCGCGCCTTTGTTTTTTTGTATAGTTACTATGATGTTATGTTTGAAATCTTTGGGTATCTCGCCTATCTCATACATATAGCTTACAAGTTGGAAGAGACTCTGTTACTGCTTGTCCAGCGGCTTTTAGAGTTTCTGCTTGCACTTTATCTGTACCCGGCGCCTTACCATTTTTCAGACCCTTTACTGCTAATTTAAACTCATCTCTAAGTATAGGATAGCCCGAGTCATCATTTTTAATGTCTGGTTCCTGTTCTAGTGCTGCTAGTTCCTTTCCTGCATATAAATTCCCTATATTCCTGCCATCTACTCACATTCTCTACATTTTCTATAATAACGTTTCCTCCCGCGTCCTTTATACTTTTGCTATGTGGTTTTATATCCCTAAAATTCATTCGAATTAGTCTGTATGCTTCGTCTGTCTTTCCTATTTTTAGTTTGTACCTATTTACACTTTTCATCAATCTGTTGTTCTTTAGCTTTCCTATATTTGCAAATAATTTCCCATTTTATGGCTTTGTATCTCTGTTTTCCTGTTTTGTCTGATTTATTTTTCTTATTTTCATCTTTCTTCTATTAAATTCAGGGTATCCTTTGTTATCCATGGTTTTTAATTTTTTTTTGTGTATACCCCAAAATACCTCTGGCCGCCATGTCTAGGCTGGATTTAATATTATTCCATTCTGTTTCTACTTCCTTAGTATCAGATATTTTATCGATATCTTTCAGCAATTCAGTTGACTTTTTTTGAATTGTTCTTGAATATCTTTATCTTTTAGTTTCTCAAAGTCAAAGTGTCTTTTTCCGTTTCTTTTTTCAAATTTTTAAATGTAAGTGCGGCCTTCATAATTACGATGTTGTGGTCAGATCTATATCTGCTTCTTTGTAACTTCTACAGTCTTTTACTTGATTCCTAAACTGTTGTAATGTAATCTATTTGATATCTTCCTATATCTCCTAGCATCTTCCACATATATCGTCTTCTTGGCATGATGTTGAAATAATGTGTTTGTGATGATTAAATTGTTCTTGTCGCAAAATTCTACCAGCGTATTTCCCCTTTCGTTTCTCGTGCCTAAACCAAATAAACCTACTACCGCTTCTTCCCTACCCTCACCTACCACTGCATTAAAATTCTCCGTAGTTATTAAATGTTCATGTCCTTTTATGTTTCATAATATGTTTTCGATATCTTTGTAGATCGCTTCTACCTCTTTCTCACTGTAGCTAGAAGTGGGCATGTATAGTTGTATTATTACTGTGTATACTGGTCTTGATTCTAATCTAACCATGAGTACTCTTTCGTTCTTTTGTAAGTAATTTTCTATACAGTATCCTATCTTTTTTTGCATAACTATCTCCACACTGAATTTCCTTCCTCTGCTCCTGTATGAATTACGCTGAAGTGTCCACTCCAAAAGTCCACGGCCTCTGGCCACCGAATCTCGCTGATCCCTACTATGTCTAGTGTTAACCTATTTATTTATTTTGGGAATTATTGTTCAGTAAGACCAGATACTAAAATTGTTGTAACAAGGATAAAATTCATTTCTAAAGGTTTATTTTAAAGCTAGTTAATTAACAATCTAATATTTTTCATTTATCATTCTGTCCTGGAACTGGTTCGACGCGTACCCTCATTGTTTCCTAGTCTGAACTAACCTACACATTTCCTTGAAATTTCCACTGTCTGCATCTATCACTATCTGCATGCGAAAGTTTAATCTTGGTCTACCTTTACCTCTCTTTTCCTATCTCTGCTTGAAATACATCCGGTACTATTCCCCAAATATGCCTTAGAACGGATCATGCCCTTCTATTTCTCCTATTTTTTTTCCACAGATATCTTTATTCCTCTACTATTTCTATAACCTATTTGTTATTAACTTTGTCTGTCCATGTTATCATCCTCATACATCTGAAGCACAACATTCCAGAAGGCTTCTATCTCTTTCTGTCTGCTTTTCCTACTGCCCCTATTTCATAGACGTACTGTGCTGTGCTCTACACATACGCTTTGAACAATTTTCTTCTTGTTTCTATGTTTGTTGTCTTTGAACATAGTCGCTGTTCCTTCTTGTTACATGCAGTACTGTCACCTTCTGTTGTTTTACAATTATATACCCTATTTCCCTGATATTCAGTGGTATGTGAAGGGGAGGTTGCTCCATGGTCCCGGGTTCAAGTCTCGGCATGGTCCACTTGAAAAGTGTTAGACGAGCATTTTCCACAATAATACGGCCTCGTTCGGATGAGAGGTAAAATGGAGCTCCCATGTGTGTGTTGTCGCACGTGCTATAGATCCCTACCTTGTTTGCAACGGCAAGGGTTCGGTAAAATTCAAAATTTCTAGGTAAAAAAAATTCGCTTCCTGGTCAATGTGTACCTGTGGAGCATTGGAAAAATCAAATGTAGGGTATGTGAAGGGGGTGAGCAGCCTGCACTTGTCAAGTTCCCCCAGCATTTGACCGTTTGTTGAATTAATAGTTTTTCCAATATGTTCTTTAGCACAATCAACATTAGTTGAAAATATTTCACAACCAATACCTATTAAGAGGTTGAAACTGTTATTGCTGTAATTGAAATCTCAGGTGTGCTCTTTATCAGTGGCACGTGTAAATAAAATCAGAATTCGAATGCAAATTTAATGCTATAAACCATATAACGTATACAAAAATAAGCTTCTACACTAAAATATCAATGCGTATAAAAGCACGAAGTACCTACAACACAGGATTGTGTTGTAGTCGCACCATTTATCATTAAAAACAATTAATATGCTACTCTATTAACTGACGATGCTCGGACGGAGCTTTTTAGCATCTACCCTCACACACGTCCATTCCCCGACTGACCCTCTCTTTCTACCCCACTCATTGTCTTCGAGTCTGGAACCACCTCAACCTGTAGTTATTTATAGTAATCATCAGATTTAAATGCACTTATTTTTCGTCATTAGGTTTCCATCTTGAAACTCGTTGGACGCATACCTCCACTTATTTATGTTCTGAGCTAGCCTACACAGTTCCCTGTAATTCCCACAACAGCCTATATACAGCTCAGTCCCTTCTATTGCTTTCTATTTATATTTGCTATTTCACCAAGATTCAGTGGTATATGAAGAGGGTTAAGCAGCCTGTGGCTGCAAGGATTCCCAACACTTAGACATTTACCGAATTAATAGTTTTCCAGTAAATCCATTCGCAGTATTAACATTAGTTGAGAATATTTCAAGACCAAAACCTGTAGTTGTTTATAATAATCATCATGTTTAAGTACAGTCATTTTTTCATCATTAGTTTTTCCATCTTGGGACTGGTTGGACGCGTACCTTCATCGTTTTCTATTCTGAGCTATCCTACACATTTCCCTGAAATTCCCACATGCTACATTTTTCCCTATCTGTGTGTAACAGTCTAACCTAGGTCTATCTTTACTTCTTTTCCTATCTCTGCTTTTAATATATTCTGCACTATTGCCGCATGTCTTAGTATGTAGCGTATCATCCTATCTCTTCTATTTTTACTGTTCTCCACATATTTCTTTCTTCTCCTACCATTCCTAGTACCTCTTTGTTCTTAACTTTGTCTGTCCGTGATATCTTCATGATACATCTGTAGCACCACATTTCAAAGGCTTCTACCTTTTTCCTGTCCGCTTCTTTTACTGTCCAGGCTTCACAGCCATACAGTGCTGTGCTCTACACATATGTTTTAAGCAATATTTTCCTTGTTTCCATGTTTGTTTTCTTTGAACACTTTTCCCATCTTGCATTATTTGGCTTTCTAGGTAGCAGAAATCCTTAACCTCTTGTAAGTTCTCGTTACCTATTTGTATTCTTGTTTGCATACTAGAAATTTAGTTTTATTTTTGTTAATTTTCATACCGTATCTCTCTGTTAGAACTATTTCCATTTCATTAAGAGCAGCTTGTAACTCTTCTTTGCTAGATGCTAATACCGCTCTATCATCTGCAAATCTAAACATGTCAATCTGTTGCCCCTGCATAGTAATTCCAAATGTCTTCTGGCATTTGACGGTATTCGTTGCCTCTTCAATGTACAAGTTAAAAATTAATAGGGATAAGGCACATCCCTGTCTCACCCCTTTTCTAATATTTACTTCTCTATGCTCCTGCTCTAATTCTATTACCGCTGCTTGCTTTTTGTATAAGCTATGTACTATCCGTCTATCCCTAAAACTCATTCCAATCTTTTTGAGTACTTCGAATATTTTCTTCCATTTTCCATTGTCGAATGCTTTTTCCTTATTTTGAAACCCTATATACACACTTCCCCTTTTCTATTGTTTTCTCCATTATCACCCTCAGAGCTAAAATAGCCTCCCGTGTCCTGTTTTGCCGAAACCCAAATTGATCTCCTAGTATTTCTTCAGATCGTTTTTCCATTTGTCTTGTAACGGCTTAAGTTCAGTTACTGTTTACGATAAAAATATTTGCTAAAGGCAACTACTGATTAATCGCGACGAATTTCGATTATATCAGCTATTTAAAGCATTAATACCAGTTACTGTAATAAGACCTTATCTGCAGGGATTTCGTGGGTTCTTTGATGTATTCCTGTAATTGCAACTAAGACCCTTGCTACGAATGAAAAGTGAATTACTTCTAACTCAGCATAAGTTGTCAAAAAAACAATTCAAATTAACTATCACGTTTACTAGATTATTAAAAAAATTTCCAGTGTACTGGGCTATCCCAAGTTACATGTTGAAAATAATATATGTACAAATATTTGTATTTAGTAAATAAATATTTAGTCACTTCTTAGGATATCATAAAAAATCATTTACATGAACAATGAGGTAAATAAAATGAGCTCATTTCTAACAATAACTTGTTAGTTATAAATTTAACAAATTAATAATATGTTATTATTGAAATAAACTAAATCAAACTCATAAAGCTGAAGGCTTCAAGTTTAGTAAAGTAAATCATCTGTTCAGTTTTAAATTGAATGCACAAAAATAAATACCTGTTGGTAGGTGAACTATTAATAGAACCAGAGCTGAAGGTCAACCACTTGGAGGACAGATTATTGTTAGTTCTTGCGCGAACACATTAATTATTGCTGATAACCTTGACCCTTATAGTCAACCACCTTGGAAAGATTAATAAAACGCCAGTTCGAGGTTTCTAAATAGCCTACTTGAATAGTTGGCATATGGAAATGAAGTTCCATTTCTTTTTGTGCCAATCTGCCTTTGTGAAAATCTTCCTTAAGCTGCTTGCAAATGCAAGTATCGAAATCCAAATTACTAGAAACAGCTTTCCAGATGCCGGACTTGGATAAATCACACAGGCGGCCGAATAAAACCATTGGTTGCGTAAATAAATTAAATGATCACATTTCAAAGTTAGCTGACTTTGCCATAAGTGCTGTAATTAAAATGCAGGTAAACAAATAAATAATAATAAAATTCCACATACTTCTATCTGGCTACTCAGAATATAATTTCCTATCAAACATAGGAAATATTTGATATTCTGGTAATGGCGTCGCCACAAAGAAAATGATGCTCGACCCATCGTTAAAGGTGCTTAAAACAGGAAAAAGCAGAAGAGGAGCTACCCTTATCTAACTTATGGGGCAGAATACCACAACACAGCTATAACTCCCTACTACAACTTGTAATTATGACAGAGAAAACCAGCTCTTTGTCTAACATAATAGGAAAGCCTTGTGTGTTTAAAGTTGCCTAACTAACATATTCTTTTAATATAATGCATATATGGTTGACTAACCAAAGAATTTGTGACGGTGCAACTGACCCGTTACAGTCTTTGTACAACTCTAGTTAATATTTTTGACACGTGTGCTGTCAAACTTATTGTTCGAAAATTTTCACATCTATCTGCGCTTCTCGTTTTTGGTATAGTTACTATGATGTTAGGTTTAAAATCTTTAGGCATCTCGCCTGTCTCATACATATAGCTTACAAGTTGGAAGAAACATTCTGTTACTGCTTGTTTAGCGGCTTTTACAGTGTGTAGTTGCACCTTATCTATACCCGGCGCCTTTCCATTTTCAGACCCTTGAATGCTAATTCAAACTTATCTCGAAGGATAGGATATCCCAAGTCATTATTTTCAATGTCTGATTCCTGTTCTAATGTTGTTAGTTCCTCTCCTGCATATAAATTTCCTATATATTCTTGCCATCTAACCACTTTCTCTAAATTTTCTATAATGATGTTTCCTCCCGCATCCCTTATATTTTTGCTATACGGCTTAATATCCCTAAAATTTATTCTAATTAGTTTGTATGCTTCATCTGTTTTTCCTATTTCCATTTTAGTTTGTACTCTTTACACTTTTCATCAATCCATTGTTCTTTAGCTTTCTTACATTTGCGAATAATTTCCCATTTTATGGCTTTGTATCGTTGTTTTCCTGTTTCGTCTGATCTATTTTTGAATTTTGGCATTCTTTTCTTAATCTCAGGATATCCTTTGTTATCCATGGTTTCTTATTTTCTTTTTGTGTATACCCCAGAATATCTCTGGCCGCCATGTCTCAGTTGGATTTACTGTTATTCCAGTTTCTACTTCTTTAGTATCAGAAATGTTCCTTTTTTGTTTCTTTTTCAAATTTTTAAATTGAAGAGGGGCCTTCATAATTACGATGTTGTCGTCAGTGTCTACATCTGCATCTGGGTGGTGTCTACAGTCTTTTACTTGATTCCTAAACTGTTGTCTAACCAGAATGTAATCTATTCGATATCTTCCTATATCTCCTGGCATCTTCCATGTTTATAGTCTTCTGGCATGATGTTGAAATAATGTGTTTGTGATGGTTAAATTGTTCTTTTCGCAAAATTCTACCAGCCTATTTCCCCTGTTATTTCTCATACCTAAACCAAAAGAACCTGCTACCACTCTTTCCTTACCCTCACCTACCACTGCATTAAAATCCCTCGTAATTATTAAATTCTTATGTCCTTTTATGCATCTTAGTATGCCTTCGATATCTTTGTAGATCGCCTCTACCTCTTCCTTACTATAGCTAGAGGTGGGCATGTCCGAATTTCCTTCCTCTGATCCTGTATTACCCTAAAATCTCCGCTCCAAAAATTCCCTGCTTCTGGCCACCGAACTTCGCTAATCCCTACTATATCTAATGCTAATCTATCCATTTCAATTTTCAAGTTCTTTAGCTTACCTACTTGCTTCATACTTCTGATATTCCACGCTCCGATTCGCAGAATGTTCACGACTCTTTTTTTATGTTTTCCGATCATATCCTCCATAGTAATCCCCTCCCAGAGATCCGAATGGGGGATTTTTTAACTCTGGAATTTTTTACCCAGAGGAAGCCATCATCTTTAATAACAATTTAATGCTGTGTACTTGGGAGGTATTGTGATGGTTTCCCCTTGCCTTCCACTTCGAAGTAGCGTGTCTTAGAATGCCATACCGACTCATATGGTCTCTGCCACTCTAAGTACCGAAAAAGCTGCTGCCCTCTTTCTATCTTAGTCTGGTTCCTCACTAAGACCCTACTACTTTGGCTGAACCTGTAGTTTGGCTCTTTAGATCATAGGAACGCGCAAACCATTCCACCATTCTAGTAATCTAGAACTTCTTCAAGGTGCAGGTCCATTCGGAATGTTTTTTTTTGTTTTTTTTCCATTATGCACACTTTATTCTGATATTAGATTAATTAGAAAATAAGGTTCCGGGATTAAGAAAATGAGAGATATGTCCTCGAGTTTAATGTTGTATCTTATTAACAGTGTGTAAATAGATAAAATTTGATTTTTAATTTGGTTTTATTTAATTATATAAATAGCAATCGTAATTTTCTAAAGAAGACATATTTTAAGAATTTTTGGAAAGTGTTGAGTTGAGATTTAATAATATTTGTTTGTAATTGCGAAAATAAATTACACACAATGTTTGCACACATTGTCTGAGATAGTTTTATTAAAGTCTACCGTTCGTAACTTTGAGAGTGATAGAAGATAATCTTTTTGATAGGTTTTTTGTTAGGTTTGCCAACCATGGTGCAGAAATCTAGTTTGGCATGCTGAACAAGGTAGGTAACCAGTCTGCAATTGTGAATATAGTAAAGAATAAATGTACATACTATGCTTTCTAGAGGAATTTCTAACATAGTGTATGAATTTTATTGTTGTTAAGTGACCATTTGAAACAAAAATCTCATTTAAATTTGTGTTGGACTGTCATTTAAAGTAATATTCTGTCGACATTTGTGATGCTGAATAAGAGTTCTTCATCAGATTGCCAAGATGCAAAAACAATACAGACAATTGTATTAAGTGTGAAGTTCACCAACCGGTATAGCTTTGTCTCTAGTGCGATTTATAAATTAAACTTTATGCTGTTTATTTATCTTAAATTGATAAAGATGATATTTAAAATAGTAGAGGAAATTCCAATCGAGTTATTACTGTAAATATTATGTTCCACACTGGAAAAAGCATTTATTTATTCTGAACTTATCAATCAAATTCCATAGCATTATTTGAATTGTGTAATTTCAAAATCACAACATGCTGAAATTAGAATCTTCATTTTCTTAGTTGTAAAATAAGGTCAACTCCGTGAAATAATTTAGGCTTATAATGAATTTGCCAGGACATTGAACTAATAATTCCACATTGGAATGTAATAAATGATATAAAGCTTAGTAATAGTAATGTTAAACTATAAATTATTCGAAGAAAATTTTATCATTTATTATTTTTCAACACAAATGATATTAACACTAGTAATAATACAGGTTAATTTGTTCCCAGTGCCCTGGCCTCTCAGATGATTGCCGCTGCACAACTTTCCTCTCAGCAACAAGCCATGTATGTTTTTTTTATATTCATTTGTTATCACTAACACTTTTGCACAAAATTATAAAAGCCAATTAATCAATGGCTAAATAATAGCCAGGGCACTGGCATAACCAATTCAGAATATTTAAATTACATTTTCAACTGTTTATATTATGTCAGTGTCCTGTGCCACATCTTATTTCTGTTGTTAGAATAATTAGATAACTATTTAAAATAACTATAGTATGTCTTTTAGGTTTGAAAAATTGGATATTACTCCAAAAAGTGCACAAAAAATAAAACCAGTCTTAGAAAGATGGATGAAGGAAGCGGAAGATAGGTGCGTAAAATATTTGTTCTCTTTATTTTGGAGACATGATTACTACTTACGAGTATTAATATTGCAAATGCATAATGCTAGTGGTTCAAGTAGATAAAGCATATCAATGAATACGTAATAAATGTATGTGCATTATAATTTGAATTTGGCTACATGCCTTTGGCTATGTTTCCTTAATTATTTATTATCAAACTGTGTAGTATAAACAGGGCAAATCCCAATAAACTATGAACAGTATAATAGAACATGTTAGAATACAAATACATAACTTATTTATTGTTGTTATTATCGAACAAGATATGTTCAATTATAGGGAATAGCCATATGATACCGAAAAAGAAAAATATTAATATACATGTGGATAGCTAAAAAAGCCTTAAAGAGTATTAAACAACGTACACAATAAACAATAGCTTTAATAAAATTAGAAAAACAATCTAAACCGGTCATTCATAATTTATCATGACAATGCAAACGAACTGTTGAGTTTTGACCAGTAACAGCATCAAAGTAATGATTGTTGTAGTTATTATTTAGACTTTTGGCATGCACCACATGGATCTATAAATAATTTCCTTCGTGGAATAATTTGGGAAGTCTTATTTGAAAATACAACACGTTTTACCCCACTGTTATACAAAATTTTGGTCTTTACAATCAGTTACTTTGTGCCACTATAACAGATTGGGTATAGTTCCTATCCTAAGTGGTTTAGTTCTGCTACAATAATGTTAATAAAAAATAAAAAAGAACCACATAAGATATATATGCAAAGCGATAGTATCCAGGACTATGCATCATTTTCTAACCTCCGACGATTATGTAAAGAGACTATTTCCAACTATCATGCATGCTATATAAACAAAGTAGAAAATAACCTTACTGATGATGTCAGGTATTCCTGGAAGTATTGTTGTAAAATGAAAACCAATTCTTCTCGAGTAATTCCGCTGCTAAGTAGTCTAGGAGAAGTACAAGCCTTTGAGTATGACCCAATGGTAAATATTTTTGCGACATACTTTCAAATAACTTGTAAATAATATCAATCGATTTTCTCTTCGACGATAATTCTTCTGTGGTTCTTTGTGAATTTTGTTTGTATTTGGGCAATATTTTAGATTTAATTGCTTGGATTGTATAAGCACCAGTTGCAGTCCTGATCAAATTCGATCATTATTTGTTAAAAATTGTACAGAATCTCTAACATTGCCTTTAAATTTCTTATTTAACAAATCGCTGAAGGAATGTTTTATACGTTTGCAATGGAAAATATAATTTATTTTCCCTATACATAAATCTCGAGATAAATTTATTATGTCTAACTATAGACCTATTCAGTCTTGCATTCCTAAACTATTGGATGCATTAATAGCGAAATCAGTTAGCTTTACTGTCAGAAATGTAATTATTCCCAAACAGCATGGCTTCTCTATTGGTTTAGCTACTGATACTACCTTACTATTTTGTATTTATGTAGTGGAATCCTTAGAAGGGTGTGAGGTGGACACAGTGTACACAGATTTCTCTAAGGTATTGATAGCATTCATCACGATATAGTGTTATCTAAATGCAAATACTATAGAATTTCTGGCACTCTATTAAAATGCGTTAGGTGTTAAGTGAATTAACTCGTAACATGTCTTTTTATTTATTGGATACCCACGTTTCCATCTTTTACATTTATTAAATTTATAGTATTTTGTATAAAAGTAAAAGAATTCTTTTTGTTTCCTAAAATCGGCCCTGGTTATTGTATAAGTTATTAACTATATTGTAAAAATAAAATTGTTTTAACATGCATAAATACGTTAAGATACCGTCTCGGTTTTTTTTATTGCTCTTGGGAAAATTATGTGAACACGTGCTATTGAAGTGACGAAGTTATCTATTCTAACTGGTCGTAAGACTTCAGTCTATTTGAACAGTCCAGTCCCATGAGGGATGATTGAATTCTGTGACAGTAAGGTAATTACCCAAATACTTTTTAGTGCCGGACTTTATGGAGGCGGTTGTTTTTCAGAGAGTGCATTATTGCGTGTGTTTCGATGTAGTACTCGAATTTTTCGTCCTAACCTTTTCCTTATAGGGCAATATCGAAACATAAGAAGCAACAATGCAAAAGAAATTTGAGAAAACCGAACCACCAAAACACCGAGAGGTGGGTTTTGCTGCAGAAATTCTTGAACCATAATTGATAATACCTTTTATAACTTGTGGACAGAAATGTGCACAACTGAACTTTAAAAATTAATTAAGTAAGAGTGTTGGGGAAACGGTAACAAATGGGTGTCTTCATTTTTGTCAGCTCAATAGGTTGGAGGACATTCAGAAAAGATTTCTTAAATTTCTTTGTTGTATGGGAAATATTGATAGAGGTTCTATTTATTATATGCTACTAATACACCTGGGAATGTAGACTCTTAAAACAGGAGGATTTACCATAACACCTGTCTCTCTTATAAAGTGTTAAATAACATTATAGACTATAATACAGATGATTGATTGATTGATTGATTTATAGTCAATCATCTCCTTTTAGAGAAATTTAATATTCGAGTGTTTTGCTATGGGGTAAGTGATAGTAACATTTGGAACCCCACTATCATCATATGCTATCTGGTTTCTACTCGCCAATGAACAGAATAATAGATAACACAAATAAATTTTATCATAAAATAGACATTTTTGGTCCCTCTTTTAAACAGTTTAAGGTATTAAGTTAGAGTTTTTAATACAATGATATATAAATTTAAGAAATAGATCTAACAATTTTTTACATTTAAAATTAATATTAAATATAAAAAAGCTACAAAAGTTAGAGTTAATTTAAATTGTGTACAGTTATGTAGTACATATAGGTATTTTGTAAAACTTGAGCGTTAAATACATAAATAAACTAATCCATTGCCCATATTTGCCAGATTTATTGCTCAGTGACTTCTGCTTATTTCAATATATCAAAAATAAAATGTGACAAGCATTTATATTCTCCAGAAGAGGCTGTTAAAGTTTTAATTTGCTTGTTTACGATATATGTTGTTCAAAGTGGAAGAACTGTTTTGAAGATTGGTTTCATTTTATATAAAAGTTTATAGCAATGAAAGGGGAATATTTTGGGAAACAATCAAGCAATTTACATAATGTCATGGTTGTATTTTTTACATTTTCTGCAAATTTTAGTAGTGAACTTCATCGTAATTGCTAAATCTGACTTATTTTAACTAACATTAATGATCTAGATACAGCATGCGAATCATTTTACATATATATGTATTATCTATTCAATTTATATGTTCTGGTACGTAGTGAGAAAAAACTTTCACCAATTTTGGAACTTATTAAAAAAATACAGTTAAATGATTATCATCAGAACAAATTCAAGCGTACTTAAAACCATAGTTATTATTAAGATCCCATCACTTGAGAACTTTAATAAAAGTGTAAATCTCTTTTGTATATGGCAATTATATTGCTGTCTATAGCTTTGTCAACTATGATATATCAAAGGAATTGGCAAAGGTAGTTGCTTGCATGGAAGATTGCATAAGAAAACCAGATGATTTGATTCTCCTCAAGCTGTAGTAAATGCTTTCAGTGAATTCTGTAGTATTAAGTATACCTATCTCAAGGTAATACTGTTAACACTAAAGAATCATTTAATACTGTTTCAACAATCAAGTTAATCGATTCAATGAAGAGATGGTTTACTCTATGATTCACAAACTTAAATATAGAATTACTTCAGGCCTGAATTGTGTACCAAGTTTTGTCACTAAGCATTCTAGCAGAGCTCTTATCCTCTTTGTAGTATTTATAAATACAAGTTAATAGTATCCTAACAAACGTCTCGAAGGTATTTGAAATATTATTGTCCAATATTATCTATCTACAAGTTATTGAATAAATATCTCCTGGCAGCATGGATTTATGTCAGGTCCTGTAGTTTCAATAAACTTTCCAAAACTTCTGAAATAAAGAGACTAGCAAACATGAGTCTTTGTTTACATCTAATATAAGATATATTCTTTGAACCACCAAATTGTAATAAAACGTCTTAGCATTACAAGTTTTGCAGGAAAACCGTTTTAGATTTGAAATGGTTTAAATGTTTTAAAATAGTCTTTTATCGACCAAAATACTAACTTTTAAAGAACACATCTAAGCTTCTCAAAAACAAAAGTGGCTGTCAAGAATATGAAAATTATGATGACATAGTTGAACTTGAGGATATAAAAAAGATGTTTTGTTCCATTTGCCAATATACCTGTAAACAAGCAAAGAATAATAAAGAACATAAAACTAAAGACTCACTTATGCCAAATGAATGAAGTGTTTGAAACACACACTCATAGATAACACTAATGTAATTGCATTAGGGCAATTCAATTACATGAACTGGATGCATATTCTCCAGAGCATGGGGAAGATGTCATCCATAGGAGGCAGCTAAAAAATATGCACATTCTACTGAAATAGAAACGATCGTTCATTATTACATATGTGTCATAAAAGGTTTTAGTATTGTAGCGGGCTACTGTTACCGCGTTTCTCTAATTTAAAACAAGTAATAACAAGAGTTTTTATTACTCACTGTTCACAAGTCTAATTAACAGTATATGCCTTATTTATAGATGTTTTCAGTCCAGTTAACAATGAAGCACTATCACACTAATGAATTTACAAGCACTAATATCTTCTTAAACTAACTTCTTTACCATAGGTCCATTAATAACACTAACACAACTAATATTTATTACACTTCTATCTATTTATGTATATTACAAGCTGCATGTACATTAGACACAGCATATAACATTTATATATACTCTTCGACTTCCAAAAGCTCAACTACTTTTACTTTACAACGATATAATTTATATTAGACATTCTTTTATAGACTAACTTCTTACATTCATAAGCGGTCTTATATATACCCAGAATTAAAGATATGACTCATTCTCCAGTAATTACTAGAAGCATTCTCAAACCCTTGAAAATAAACAGTGCTTGCGGCGTTTTGTGTGTTTGATGGGTTGCCTACTAGTAGCTCGCAACAGTATCAATAAAAGATTGTGCTTGTGTTTCGCATTTATAATATTTAGCTTTTAAGTTATTTTTCTTTTTACATTTAATTTTCAAATAAGATAAAATTGCTTTTCAAATCCCAAAGGATTCTATTTAACAGTACAAAGCATCCTTTAATATAATATGTCGTTTAAGTGTTACCAATTAATTGTTGGGACCAACAGCTTCGGAAACCCTACAAAGCACAAAGCATCTAATAAAAGATGTAAATTTATTTAATTGTTTGTAAACATCAATTACTTTAAATCTGCAAGTATCTTTGCTACCCCTTCCATTTTAATTTAATGCAAGTATACACGTTTCTTATCATGAAAATGTTATTTTGGCATTTAGCCCTTTTCAATAATAACAAAGAGCATCGCGTCGCTTCCTAGTTCTAGTCGACAAGTTAATAGTCTGCTAACAAACACAGACTGTTTTATTGTTTTGCTTTCTTAAGCTCAACAATTATATTACATGCATGAATTTAAGATATAAAATGTTTTAGACAATTTCTTTACAAATATGCGAGCTGTACGCTGTTGCATCCGCACTTGCTAGTATTGACCTGTTGATTGGTAATGCTTCCAGTGACTTCTATGCTAAAATATAAATTTGATCATATGTGTATGCAGTAAATTTTCAAGGCTCACGTGTTTCTTGGTGAGTAATAACTTTTTCCCTATCTATTTGTACGTTTTTGAGCATAAATCATCTTAAAGTTCTAAACAACCAGCAAACGTTTGCATTCTACTAAATAGTTTGATTTCAATATCCTGCCCCAAAAACTCCAATTTTAAAAACTACTTTTAGTTTTATTAATATTTGAATTTTTCTAACACTACAAGATTTTACCTGGTATAGAAAATTATTGCAATCTTTATACTTTTATTTTATTGGTGTCTAAATGTAAAATATTTTCTTAATTTTTAACGGCTTTAGCATAGTGTTTGTTCTCTTGAGCACACGTTATTCAAATAAGTACTAAATTGCACTAATTGTGACCACTCACATAAAAGTTTCTTTACACAAGTAGTTTACGGTGTTTTTTGGATCTTTCAAAGATTTTCAGTATCCTATTCCACAGATCCATTTTTCCACAATGCAGTTTACTGCTCCAGCGGAGGTGTATGTGAATCATTGTAAATACTCCCTGTATGTTTGTTGTGGTTTGTTTAGCATTCTTCTTAATCTTCTTTGACAATGATCCTAGGTCATGGATCGAAACGTAAATAAAGATAATTTTAAAAACTATGAGTGGTTTAATTCCCAAGGAAGATTAAGAAGTGAATCATTGTGTTTCCACCATAACCACTGCAAGTGACAGCAGCTTATTTATAAAAAGTAACCAGAAAAATAATGAAACTTATAAAAAAGTGCTAAGAAGTATTTTTAAAAATAATGAAATAGTCCACTTTAGAGCCATTACATCTTTACGATACAAATGTGGGAAGTTTTCAAAATCAGTTTATCGAGCTGTACAATACAAGAGAAGAGCATGCAAAGAATGATTTGTATTGATTTCTTTTAAGGGATTGGATTTGGTTAGTCAGCCTACAGAAAAATTGATTACAATATTTAAAATTAATGGTGCTGTAAGATATAATGTTCATTCACTTTCAAATGTAAAAGACTCAATGTTTTTTAAGAACAATTTAAAACTAGTTATCTTTCCTACAAGTTATATGGGTAATACATATATTAGTAACTTACAACAGTGTATGTATGCATGACTGGTGCATATAATATGATTGAAGTAGTATTTTAGATAATTGGCCAAGTAAGTGGATCTTTACTGGCGATACAAGGAGTTGACTGATGAACTAGTCGCCTTGTTGAACTAGTAAAAACTATTCCTGGCATATCATGCACAAACTTTTATTTGTACTTATTTGTAAATTACTTTTCCTATATTTTGTAATATAAAGGTTTGAATACAAAATAACTCATAATTTCATAAGAAAAATCACAAATATTTCAGATGAATTTTTTGTTTTGTATAAAATTTATGAGAAATAGAAGTATATTTTCACACAGTTCTTTTAATGATACATTACTTAAGTTCAATTTGTCCATCCAATCTCGACCTAAAACATTGTTTAATATGTTTGAAACAAAATATAGTTTTAACCGATTTGTTTTATTTCTGTATTTTATAGAAACTGTTTTTTCTCCAAACAGTTAAATTTTATGACCGGAAAAGTAGTCAAGGTTGTAAATATTAAATCAAGTAGTTGCCCCAATTTGTTGTAAATTTCCTCAGAGTCAATGGCAGCACAACTTCGGGTATTCAATTCCATTTTAACTAAATACTGGTTGATTTCTATAGGAACCAGAAGTTTTGTATTGTGTGTAGTATTATTGGTATTACAGATTCTATAAATATTGTAATTTTAATTTTGTTTTGCATTTGGATTTTATGCACAAAATTTGTAGATATTTTTTTATAATTAGTAGATTTGGTGATTAGAATCGCATACATCTGAAGTTGAGGTAGAGACAGAGATATGTTTCTGTTTCTCTTTGTGTTGTAATGAATGACAAACTTTTGCAATATGTCCCCTTCTCTTACACTCATTGCAATGTACATACAGTAATCGGCAGTGTTTTTGTAAGCGATTTCTACCACAGCTGTAACATGGAGTTATATTTTTACGGCATGTAGAAGAATTTGAAATGTAGACAAAATAAATTACTTTTTTTGTCTGACTATTTTATGTGTAATAAACTGGACATTTTGTGTTTTACTAGAAAATAAAGCTTTTGTAACATAGAAACCCTACTGATGTTTTTGCACGTTCAATCATTATACCAAATTTAAATTGATTTTTTCGAAGTAAGGAGATGCGGTCAGTACTATCTTGCTGTAATTAATGTTTGATCAAAAAATCTTTAGAAAAATTACAATTTACACTTAAATCTTGTATATCATTGGCAAAGTTTTGTAAAGATTGTCCAGAACTTTGCTTGAATGTGAAAAACTTGTACATTTCAGTACTTCTAAATGTAATCTTTTTATAATTTGTTTTCAGTTTTTTAATTAATTCCTCTTTGGGCCATTTCGGTCTACATAATGACATTAAAGTTGGTAAAGCCTTCAGAGAGAATGAATCAATTAGCAAAGCATGTTTTAAAACAGGATGATTAATACTATTTAATGATAAGAAGTTATCAAATTTTATTTGAAGCGTGTTGAAAATTATTTTAACTGGATCAAATTTGATTGATCTTTGAGGCACTGTATGTTTAACGTTATCGACCGACATTTTTATGTTTTGTTTTTACATCCCCATTGCCACTTTGTCATGTTTAGGTTTAATCCAAACAGGTGTAAGTTCAGATGTGAGTGACACTGGAATCAGGTGGTTGTTGTCAGCACGGCCACACAACACTCACTTAGTTTTTAGTTAAGTTTATATGGATATAATGTACAGTGCTCCATTTTAATAATAACATTAAGTAGTTTATAAATCACATCACATTTTATTGTATGTAGTATTATTAGACCAAACCGATCACGAGGGCGTATGCACTTGTAATTCCTTGCCTAGATGCAATCACATTATTTTCGTCGAATATGGTTGTATCACCGAATTGAAGGTTATTAACAATATTGAATGCATTAATGAAGTTAGGCATAATTTGTATATATGCATATACTACAGTAGCACAAGATAAATAGTGACATTCTTTTAATGGT
Source organism: Platerodrilus igneus (assembly GCA_036346225.1). Classification (NCBI taxonomy): domain Eukaryota; kingdom Metazoa; phylum Arthropoda; class Insecta; order Coleoptera; family Lycidae; genus Platerodrilus; species Platerodrilus igneus. The sequence continues at coordinate 515,417 of JARFIW010001384.1, forward strand.
TAAACGGTTGATAACACTACCATTTTGCAACTGGATTTATATTGAACGTATTTTAATATTATCAATTTATTAGGGAGTAACTGTAGAACTCTATATATTCATGTTAATAACTTTCACATGACAAAATATATCTCGTAAAAATTGTATAATTCACTCACTTCTATGATATTCATTGATTAAGTTATTTGTTAAAAAAAGTGCACTGAAAACTTTTTTGTTGACAACGTACTGTTTAGTACTAATAATGTTTCCAATATATTATTAAAACCTATTGAAATCCACTTATTAAATAACATAACAGTTTCTATTCTAGATACAAAAGTGGACAAAATCACTTAACAGATTTTATAGGAGTTGAACCTTCAAAAAAAAGAAAAAGACGAACTTCATTTACTCCACAAGCACTAGAATTACTTAATGCTCATTTTGAAAGAAACACACATCCTTCAGGTACAGCAACCATATTTGTTTACAATTTTACAACTGTGTTTATGTTGTAGGAACTGAAATCACAGGACTAGCACATCAATTAGGATATGAAAGAGAAGTGATAAGAATATGGTTTTGCAATAAAAGACAAGCTTTAAAAAATACCGTTCGAATGATGTCGAAAGGAATGGTGTAATACAAAACATCTGTGATTAAGTAGGAGTTATTTTTCTATTGTAGCAGACTGATCGAGAATTTTTAAGTATTTATATACATTAAGTAATTTCACTATACTTTTAAATATTTTAAGAGTGTGATCAATAGAAGTTATATAACTTATAGAATAATACATTAAAGTATACGGATCGTTGCCAATGACCAATATATGTATAAATGTATTAAACAGCTAAGACAGATCAATGTTGTATTTAAAATTTATGTGCTTATAAAAAATCCATGGCAGTGGATGTGTAATCCGTAGCTAGTTTTTGATTGCACTGTTTTATGCAATCTTTTATACAATGCGAAGTTGCTAAAAAATTGCTGCGATGACACTTGTGACCAATTAATCTATTTGTTGCTATAGTTATATTCTTATTATAACAGAACAGGACCTTTTATTTAGAATTGATAAAAAAAATTTAATTGTGAAATACACCAACATTTTAAATATCAATTCACAATACTAATATATGCAAAATATATTCATTTTCATGCAATCTTTTTTAAATAATTGTGTAGTTGCAGTCATAGTTTTATAAACACTGTGAATGATTTTTACTCACATAATCTTAATCATTTAACTGATGTCTGTTATATTAACATAGTATTTATTTATAATTATGAACTAGAAATAAGAGAGAAGAAATAATTCTATAGCTGGGCAAATTTCCACATCAATGGACAATTCTTATATAAATCAGTGATGTTTATAGAACATTTCAGCTTGTGACTGATAAACTGAGAAACTATATGATAATTGGTTTTGGACAAAGGTCATATCCATATTAGATGATAAAATACTAGATAGTTTAATTCACCTACGATGTCTTTCTTCTGTCAAAATCAGAAATAAGTTTGCAAATCCTAGTTGCAACTTCTAAATTAATTTATTATTCTGAGATTTTAATACATTTAAAATGATGAACACTTTCCAGAGTTTGCTGAACAAGTGATTGATATATTAGCCCACAAAAACAAACATTACGGAGCATATTGCAATGAATATACCTCCAGTAGTATAAAATTGAACCTGAATCTCAAAAATACCAATAACGAATGAACAGTGGTCATCTTAATCTCAATATATTCTGTATATTCAGTTGTTTTTCTTAAACTATACCATACCATCCATCAGAAATATTACTACTACACAATCCTTTTTATTACTAGTCTTACATTATCATCATGTAAAATTCTTTTCTGGCAGTATGTGAAAAATATTACTATTTTTGTTAAAATGACCACTTGCTTATTGAATCATTAGTTGTCAGAAATTGGTTTCTGTCATAAATTATGCCTTTTGAAAGTTAAGTACGTGTCTTTAGAAACATGTTATAAGTTTGAGATTTTAATTCGTTCTGTGATGTATCAGTATCGTCTATACCGTGTGGACCAAATTTGTTTCTCTACATGGGGATATCACTTATTACTAGTTACAGCAAAAATTAAACGGGAAAAGTTTTGGTGAATTTAGTGATGAATTTATTTCCGTTTAAGACTTAGGTTATCTTTATCCATATTAAAGATAATTGAGATAAACTGAAAAGGTGCATTTTTTAATTTCCACTGTATTTTCTAAACTATTAATTTGACAGCTGTCAAAGTGTAACATTATTAGGACACTTTTTCAGGACGCACAAGTTGATGTGCACGACAACTCGTGATCGCCATTTGTTTTTTTTTGGAATGCACTACAATCTTTGTTTTTCTTATGGCGACCATATTAGATTTTTTAATTTTTAGATAGAGTGCAAAAATTCAGTTCCAACAACAGCCCATAAGAACATAAAATTGATAGCTGCAATGCAAAAAATAATGTTTTTAAATTTTTCTCTAATTTTGTATCCGTTCGGCCATGACAATGATGTATAATGACATTGTGCTTGCGCCATGTGTTTTTAAATTGTAAATCTCACAAGTGCATCTTTTAAAATTATAAGTTTGCATATGAAAAATATTATAAATTTATTAAATAGAGCAAAATGAATTTAAGCTAGTAAAACAAACATAACAATATTTATGAATTAGTGAGTACTAATAATTATTATATCTAGAACTACATAACTAATTATTTTAAGAGAAATGTACAAAATGTCTACCGTTGACCCCTTGGCATTCTTGACAATTCAAACTTTTCTTACAACCCTAGGAAGTATTCCTGTTAACCGTAGAAAACGTGTCCACCACTTTCTCTAAGAACATCTACGTTCTGGGGAGGATCAAATTCGTAGATCTTAATGATATAACCCTTCCTTTAAACTGTTCTGTTAAATAGTTTCTAACTTCAATCGTATTGTATGCCGGGCAGCCATTCTGTTCAAAGCAAATTTTACCAAATTCATCTTCTCTCACCACTGCTTGAAGACTGGATAAAATTTGATTTTTGAAAAGGTTCAAATGCCTTTCCCCATTTAGATTATAATCATAAAGAAATTCTCTGATATAGAAACTGATTAATTTACTTTAAAAAGTAAAATTATTGAATAGTTGTTCATTATCAGATTCCTGAAAAAAATTATAGCATATTTTTATTAGTAATAGAACATTTCTAGCGATAATCTAATCTCCACAGTATTTTATATTAAAGGAATTTCTCACTTTTTTAAAAACGAACACGTATTGACACGAAGATGGAAGTTAGTGTTGGAAATGTTTTACTACTAACAAAATAATATATTAGAATTGTAATTTTTTTCGCAGGGTTCCGATAAGGAACAAGTACTAAATATTGTAGTTAAATAAAGTTATCAATAATTCTACACCATACCTTAATTCAGAATCTGGTTTGTAAACGCCTCTCAGCTATTTCATGTGGATTTTCTAATGCCCAATGATGTTTATTATGTTTATTAAAAACTCCACAATTAATAAACCTACCCTCATCAGACCACAACACACAGTAGGTTTGTACGGACGATATTTATTTATTTTTAGAACTCTTTGTATAGTAGATTTTGATACATTTAATTCTTGCTCTACAGTTCTTACAGATGTCTTAAGATTTTCATTGCCAGCCTGCAAAATATTTTGATACGATTTTCATTTTCGGTATTGTACTGATGGCGTGGTTGTTCAAAGGCACCATAGTTTATTAAATTTACTACAGTTTTCTGAAAATGTGATTTATGGGGCTGCTGTCGTTCAGAATAGGTCTCCAAATATCTAGCTGATGTTACTTCAGCATTTCTGTTTAACTATAAATATAGCGCTAACATATCAAACTTCTCTTCATTTGAATAGATACAAGCCATTTTGTATAATAATTTTAACAAATCTTAAATACTCTAACACTTAAGCCAAAAGCATTTGGAACAATAAGGATACTTAATAAAAAACAAATAGCACAATGTCACTGTACATCATTGTCAGGGCCGACTAGATATAAAATTAAAAAAAAATTTAAAAACATAATTTTTTGCATAGTAGCTGTCAATTTTACATACTTGTGGGGTGTTGGAATGAAATTTTTGTGTTCTATCTAAAAATTAAAAAATTCAATATGGGTGCCGTAGAAAAACTAAAGTTGTAGTACATTCCAAAAAAACAAATGACGATTGCAACTTGTCTTGCACATCAGTTTGTGTGTCGTGAATAAGTATCCTAATAATGGCACACTTTGACAGCTGTTAAATTAATTGTTTAGAAAATACAGTGGAAATTCAAAAATGCACCTTTTCAGTTTATCTCTATCTTTAAAACGGATAAACATAACAATCTTAAATTGGAAATAAATTCATCACTAAATTCTCTAAAACTTTTTACATTTAACCATGCCGGTACCTATTATAATAAGCGAGATCCCCATGCATAAAACGAATTTTGGACGCAGTGTATAATTATTATCAAACAATGAGGAGGATATATTTTTAAATTTACAGGATTAGCCAATTAAAAACTTCCAAGGTTTTTGAAAACGGTTATGCAGGTCGAAAGGCTTAGAGCAAAATAAAAACGTTATATAATTTACTACTTTGATTTTTATTGTAAGTTGTCACAGTTATCTTCGCAGAACTGACAACTTGACGACTGTGAAAATTACCACTACATAAAAAAAAGAAAAAAGAGATGCAATGGGCAGGCGTAGATTGGCATGAGAAGAATATGAATAGCAAAAACAACAATTTGTCAGGATGAAAAGAAAATTATTAGTACACAAAATATACAATAATAGCATAATATTAGTCTGCACAACCAAAGATAAATTAACTAATAAATAAATTACAATAACAAAAAAATAATTTGGTAGTAAATAAATAGAGGACAACTGCACTTAAGGACAATCTGATTTCTGAACACAGTAATATTAATTTGCAGTTGAGGTTCATAATTCCAAATAAAACTAAATGATTTCATAAAATCGTTTAATAATAAACGTTTAGTAAATTTACTATGTACAATAAACAAGATATGGTAGATATGTAAGGAATTATCACAGTTATCTTCGCAGAACTGACAACTTGACGACTGTGAAAATTACCACTACATAAAAAAAAGAAAAAAGAGATGCAATGGGCAGGCATAGATTGGCATGAGAAGAATATGAATAGCAAAAACAACAATTCGTCAGGATGAAAAGAAAATTATTAGTACACAAAATATACAATAATAGCATAATATTAGTCTGCACAACCAAAGATAAATTAACTAATAAATAAATTACAATAACAAAAAAATAATTTGGTAGTAAATAAATAGAGGACAACTGCACTTAAGGACAATCTGATTTCTGAACACAGTAATATTAATTTGCAGTTGAGGTTCATAATTCCAAATAAAACTAAATGATTTCATAAAATCGTTTAATAATAAACGTTTAGTAAATTTACTATGTACAATAAACAAGATATGGTAGATATGTAAGGAATTATCAAAAGAAAAATATTTAATAATAGTATGGTACGAAAATAATTAATTCCACAAGTGGCTTGAGATCTAAGAAATTATAAAGGAGATATTGATAAGTACAACATGCATAGAGAGCAAAGTCTGAATTGGTAGATCTACTTTATCAGGTACAGAAAGAACTGAATGCAAAAAAAAAAATTAAATGGGATCAAATCCTAAATTTCTAAATTGTAATTCTACTTTTGAAATTTTTTTTAAGTATTAACTGTTAAAAGATCAAAGTTTTCTGGTATAGTAGTGTTTGAAATGACCAGAACATCGATATTTTAATAATTTACAAACTCTATATACTGTAATTCATTTATAAATTTCGTTTTCATTTTTAAATTAAAATTTTCCAGAACCAACCCTTCGCATACCATTATGTGTGTATTAACTACAGAGCATTTTCAACTTCTGTGTTTTGTTTAAAATGTGCGAATTAACACAGAACGAGCTAATTCAACAGCTACATGAATACTTCTGTTTATGAAATTAATTAGAGCAAGTAGGACTGTACACTTTTTAAGAGTTTTATTGAGAAATTACAGTGAGTAGAGTTTAACACACATTTAGAAAAATAGTAAAACATCGCGTCTTCACAGAACGACGGTTCGTCAGTGAATGCTGAATATAATTCCATTTACACCTTGAAGGGTGCGTTAGAACAAATAACCTTCAGGAGCGCATAGTTTCCTTGGTGTTTCGTGAAATTCTAAACTGACCAAATTTTCCTTTGTTGAGGTGCGTGTATATTAATTTTTGGAAATTAAAGTGCAGTACTAAGGCGTGGCATACAATGTGCAAACCTTGCTGCTACCTGCTGTAATCGCCCAAAACCGAGTAGAATATTTTATACATTATATACAGTCATCAAACAAAATATAGGCATAACATGATTTGAGGAATCGATCCAAGAACTTATCTCTAATACTCATCTAGTCTTCGCTTAACTTTGTTAACTGCATACTGTCACTGCTGAAAACTCTTGCACTAAATTATGAGTTCCATCATTCATGTTCAAACACGTTCTACTTGGCAACCTACTTTCATTTATCCACAGCTGTGTATGATAAGCAAACAAGAATTTCTAATTGATAACATGCCAAGGATGGGTTTAACTGACTAGATCATATTTAAAATAACCGAAAATTAGTGGTATAGGATACTGAATTATTTTGAAGTAGAAAATGAATGTAACGAAGTGCTAATGAAACTTGGAAACTTAAGACGAATATTCACTTAGCAAACTGCCAGTAATGAATAAACAATTAAATCACGAGAGAACGATGAGGTGCATTATTAGTTGTTTTCAATTTCATACAAGACTGTAGATTTTCATTTGTAAGTTGACTTCTTAACTTGCTTGCTTGCACAAATAAGTAGTGTTACAGGTAAAATGAGCAATGCATTATAAATTTAAATTTGCCCTGAAGGGGCGGCGACTTCATAACAACTTTAAGGATGCGCCGACTAACTACAGTGATGTAGGAGTGAGTTGCTATGGAAGAAATAATGGAAATGGTAAAAATAAAGAAACAATAATAATAATATGGCTGAAATCAAATATTCACTTACTCTAAAAGAATTTTTCTACTATCATAATTGAGGACGTCAATCTCTGTCACAACAATCTCTTACATATTATACCCACATGGAAGACAGTTATTCCAAAAAGGTTTTCTTTGCTTTTGGTTTCTTAAATTTATCACAATGCCTTTACATTACTTCCGTCACATCCAAAATATTAAAGTTTTATGCTTTAACTAACACTAAATTCTACCAATAAAACTTACATTTAAAACCAATATACTGATTACGTCGCTAATTTAGTCCGACATAATAATTACTTTCATGATTTGTTCATTTCTAACTACAGAACTACTAACATTTACAACATAGATTTAAAATTCATATGTACTTACTTCTAAATTATCAACATAAAAGCTCATTCGACCCACGATTTGTAAAAAATTATTATTATTATGGGAATTAGATACAACACTTTATTAAAACTGCAGAGGGAAATATTAAAATGAGCTGAAATACTTGTATATCAAAATGGTGGGCAATGTGAATTTGTTGTTGTTCTTGTCCGTATCGTTGTTAATCCATCTAAACAGAAATATTCTTTGTAATTGGTATTCTTTTGATTTCATGGGTTACTCGATTTTTGTATAAAGAAATCGAATAAATATCTCCATAGTTTTTTAGTTATGCATATCAATATTTTTATACCATTAGAAGAAGAAAAACTGTGCTATTTCCTGATGTCATGACCAACTATGGTTTCCATTTTAAAAAAATGCAAGGTTATGTCATACCCTGTAAACCATACAAGGAAACAATTATTCCGCTACAGCACTGAACATAGGTAGATTATTGTCACCTTGTATGTATTGGTGTAAATATTATTGTTGAGAAAAGTTCACTGGAAAATGTACTTAGGTTTTTAACCTGTTTGAACTGAAAAAATAAATAAATCTGTAAATGGTTTTCCTCTTTTGGCTATTTTCAGGTAGACAGCGAAGATAGCACGATTAATGTTACTTTTAAATTGTACCCAGTTACGGAACATTGAACTCAACTGTTGATTTTGTTTCTGCAACTCTTCAACAGATTTCCTCTTTAAATTCCCTGCAAATTCGTTTGCAAATTTATCGTGTTTTGTGGAAAAATGTCATTGTAAATTAGATTTATTATGTGCGAGTTATTCTTGACCAACGAAGCAAGTAGCAAGGCCATCTTGATACCGATTAATGCATACAACTCAATCCATCGCGTATTAAACTCATGATGCTCGTCTTCAGGTTTTCTCTTCTTGTAAATGAAGCGGTGTCATTGCTAATTTCAAAAACTTCCTAAAACAAATTGCACTCTAATGAAATTTAATATTAAAATTGTAAATATGAATTTTGAATTATTAAAGCTTGTAAAATGAACAAAATGAACTTGAAGGAACGCAAAATATTTATGTATTAAAACTAAATGGAGTCGAGTGCACAGGGAATCCTACGCTTACCCTACTACAATCTGACTGCATAAATACTCAATAAAAGGTATGAAACACAATGCGTAAAATGCCTTGTGCATACAACTGTACTCTAAAGACTTGAACAGTAACGTATTTTAATTAAACAATTAATTTGTAATATCAATTTGACAAATAACATGTAATTTTAATTAGGCAAATAACTGTAATATTTTTCAGTAAAGTAAATGATGTGGTACAACTACAATGTAGCACAATAAACCTTGGAGTAAATTCTTGAAACCTGTCTTGGGTTAACTCCAGGTAAACACAATACATGTATAGTATAAACTACACGGCCGCACTTTAGAATTCACTAAGGGTAGGTATTCTATTGTTTAGGTGTATGCTTACTCGATGTGGCCGAACATATTTGGGATGCACAGTAAAATCTCTTACTTTGTAGAATGGACTATACCATTCGACACTGTTAAGGGGTGACGAGCTTTACTATCTTCTTCAAACACATGTACGTTAATTATTTCTCATTCCCCAACAACTGGGTTTTATTACGGGCTCACTGCAACTGTAAAGAGATTTTCTCGTATCATTCATACATCAAATTCCAAATCATTTGGTATCAAATATTTTCCATACATCAACAAACGACAAGGATGATAGACGTAACCTGTAAACAGAATAATTAACACGTGCACGACGAACATAAATGATAACGGAACAATCTAAAACTCGGTACTTGTACTATAATTTCTCACAATACCACGAAAATATAATTGAATTATCAAAACATGGAGGTCTATGAATTGTTATAAACAAACTGTTTAATGTTGAAGTTACTGAAATGTTAATCGACGTGTAAATGTGCTTAAAAGTGATCGAACTAAACTTATTATTCTCAACTCAAGCAACACACAGACGATGTTGCCTTGTTTTCCAGAACCTGTTTGGACAAGCAAGGGATGCACGGTGCGTCATGGACGTATACTACCCTACTCAATTGCTAAATACTAGAGGAGCATTAGAACTCCGGCAAATTTCTATACTATCTAAATAATTAAATTATGCTAAAAACAAATGGAACATTACACAATTTCGTTCCGATATTCTGTTCTGATGTTATGTCACTTATAGGTTTGAGTGGAGGGGTGCAGTTGATATGAGTGTGGTTGATATTCTTCTCCTCTAAGCATACATCAATAATTAAATGTATATGATCTGGTGCCTGGTTAGTATGCCACGATTTTTTCTTTTAAGAAAACAATGCTACCAATTTGATATTCTAGGAACGCACAGAACTTTGAATATTTTGATATATCAATGAAGATGTTTACACGGCCATAAGTACCATAGTTATAACTGCGGGAGTATTAACTTTCACTATCGTTTACACGATAGTAGTATTGAATTCCGTCCCAACAAAGCCGGATTATCAACGTATGACTGAAATTTGCTGTCAACTGCCAACCAAAATTTAAAAAATACCCTAAACAAATGTAGCTATTTTTACTATTATTATTTCCTGTTCCACTTTGTCAGTTAGTAAGCACAAGAAAATTTGCCTTGTTTGTAAAAAGAAGCATGTTTCCTCAACATTTCAAGAAATTCACATTTGTGCTTATGATATAATTTAATTTGTAAACAGTTATATAAAAAAGCAGACAAAAAAGTGAATTAATTAAGTTACATCAAAGTCATCTGGAGCAGTTTTGTTAAGGCTTGTGGTGTTAGCGACTACATTATTTGTCACTAAAAAACGTATACAATGGTAGTCGAGTTAGTAATTTGGGCATAATAACTTTGGAAGTTAGGACTACTTGCACAAGATGTAAGGTCTGGATTTATAGCTATGGTAGTAAGTGGAAACATAGTCAATATTTTCCCACACACTAAGCATGTTCTCAACATGTAGTACCTAATTTGCTCATAAAGTAGATAACTTTCTTTTAGAAAAGTTGGAAAAGCATGCAGTTTTAACAATTTTAGATCAAGTAGTTTCAACTATTTTTTTAATGTTAACCAAGAAACGTTTGTTAAATGGATTCATACATTTCCCTGCGTTTATTTGGTAGAAAATTTAAACCACATTTTTGCAATTTGCAATCTGGTGGTTTCAGGACACCTGAACATAATTATCACTGTCCATTTCAAATAATTTTGATGTTTTTAAACAGAACCTAGGCCAACAAATATTAGTTTTAACTTGTATGGCTGCCATAGAATGAATATAGTTCTTGCTATTTTCCAACGTATGAATGGCATCATTTAAGGGCAAATGATGTTACGTTATGAATTTCAAATTGCCCAAAGGGGCGGGAACCCCGTAAGGTTTTACTGGTGCACTAGCTAACTTTCAATGGTATGGAAGTGGGTTCATATGAGAAAATAATAAAAAATAATAAAATCTAAAATGTAAACTGACCCAAATATATACAATTACTTTATAAATACTACTTACTTTGAAAGGCTTTACTAACTGTTAAAATTAAAGGCACCAAACCGTAATGATCGAGCATTTTCATCGATATATTCTCTATGTGCAAGACTGTTATTCCAGATAGGCCACCTTGCTTTTGATGTTCCAAAATCTCATCACCTGTGCTATTACCTTTGGTAACACTTCTTGATTTTGTATCAAATTATAGAAATTTTCAAAATAACGGCCTCCCCAATATGACCACATCATTGTTGGGGCAACTTAATATCCTATCACAATTTAGAACTAACTCAAAATAAAATTTCGTCTAAGTTTAAACTCTATTAACAGTAATTCTCGATAATATAATTGCAGGTACATTAATCTTTAAAAAAAAAACAAACCTAATATAACCTCCACTGGTTAGGTATTTTTAACAGAACTAAAAAACGTTAATCTGTAAGTAGTACTACCATTCCATTGTATTAGATTCCTACATTGCTTTATACGACATTTCTAAATCCCATTTACTTGGAGATGCGTTTAACAACCATACTTAGAAATACATAGCACAATATCAACGTCTGCTTTTGCCATTCCGACATCCATTAAAAATGTGAAATTTACATAAATAAATTTACTCGCAATACATCCTACAATTAAAGCATGCGTTTCACTTAATATGCACATCCTTCTTAGCGTTTTAAAGGTTCCTTTCCAATAATCTTATACTTAAATACATGCAAATAATTTCGTCGCACTATGAACCAATTGCCACTTGTATTTAAAAGTTCGCATATACATATTTATCAAGCATCAACCAAAATACAATACAAAAAGTTCACAGCACTATGCACTATTTAGTAATTTAAAGGTTTTTGAATTTCTTTACTGATTGACTGATTGTTTCCTCGGTATGTTAGGTCCCCCATTCCAGTAATTTAATATCCAGCATCTGATTGTTGAGTGAAAATTTACTTATCATCCTTTTAATACACCACCAAGGTGATTTAAACCCAAGTAAAACACCCGTGTTTGAACTTCCTGGCCAATTCATCCAGCGAACTTCAAAACAATTCGCCATCGGCCAGCTATCCGAGGGACCCCTGACCTACACATGTCGTTACCCTTAAACCATATTTTCATTCTTCCTGACTATACTTCCTAACTTAATCGTTGTATTACAATCTCTCTCCCTTCTGTTAAAATTCCTAATTGCATTCTCAACATTATGTGTCTGAAGCTTTCTTAGGGTCAAGTTTAGAACGCATTAATTTTATGACATTTTATTATTATGTGGTTGTTGCAGTTTCTTCAACCCTCATGTGAATTGATACAAATATTATTGTGGAGTCTAATGTCTCTGATTTATATCGGTAATTTTTCTAATTAAATACGACTAGTGTAAAATCCCTATCGTCATTATCGTGCATATAAAGATGTACTTTATTTACTTGTCCTGATTTATTATCATATTCAAATAACCCTTTTATAAAGTGTAAATTGCCCAAGGTTCTATAAAATTTTAAGGACATTCTCTTATTAAAAGTCGTTGAACTAGCTGAAATTAATAAACGCTTTTCTATTTACAAATGTATGCATAATTAACGCACGAAGGTTACACATCTTCACAAGAATTACAAATGAGGAATTTACAAGACAGATATCATGTGTTAACCAGCAAAAAAATATGCCAAGAATTCATAGTGCAACACGATCTGAATAAAAGCTTTCAAAGTATAATGATCTAAAAGCACAAACATAATTGTTGCATGGTCTAATTATTTTAAAAAGTTTACTGTTCCAGATTCGCTACAACAATTATTTTTGTACATGTTAATTATTGTACAAATAGTAAAGTTCTGTTGTTAATTAAACCATCCGAAGACTGTTACGTGTAAGCTGCTTGCCGGATTTGTGTAGAATAGAATAACTGAACATTCCATTTAATCTAAAAATGCAACATTGATCATTAGCATAATATTTGTACTAGTTAATATACTAATAAAGTAACTGACTACTATGGATAAGTTGTATAGGTCAAACCATTGTTACTACACTAGTATATTGGATGATTTTTTTTCAAATTCGTATTTAGGAATAATAAATTTGTAGTGATGGGTGAATGTATAACATTTCAATTTCGAAATTTTAAAATAATCAAAACCTTTGTTGATGTAAATATAGTATTTCTTATATAATTATGTTTGCAAAGTATACAATGCACATTACAGCGAGACTGATCCATCGAGTCAAACAATAATATCCTAATACAAAGGCATTTTATGATTAAGTTTCATAATAGTATTTTTATTATCTTCCTGATAACTCACAAAAGTACTAATCTAATAAAAATATTAATATAAATATTATTCAAATTTTTATATTTATGATAACTTTAAGTGTATCTAATTCATTTTGTATTTTAATGTAGATTATTCTTTTCAACTAAGCCCTATTCAATTCAACATTTTAAGTGTTTAGTTTTAGTACGTTGTTGTATTTTAACTGATTTGCTTTGAAGCAGCCTTTTTTTACTCCACTTTTTATTATCTTGTTAATAGTTAGTTTTTTATTTACTATTATTTTGTTTGAATCGTGCATTTGCATTTTAACATTTTTTTATTTACACGTTTCCAAAAATAATTAATATTTATTAATTCATAGAAATTTTTAATCATTCGAAACTACATATTTGTATTTTTGATACGCTCATGAAAACTTTCCATGAAGTACTTTAACTAAATTGGAATTATTGTTGCTGTAATTTCAAAACAAAACACAGGCAATGCATTCACCTGAAATTTAGACATGTACATAATGTATATAAAACAGGACAAAAGTGTTCGAACATATTGTATTCTTAGTATTATAGTTCTAATATTAAAAAAAGGTTTGTTTCTATTATTGTTAATATTTATTTTGTTTTGTGTAATTAATTCAAGTAAGGGATTAAAGCCCTGAATGAAACCAAAGTTCCTATTAGTAAGTAAACTACTTGTATATATGTACAGTTTGATCTGAAATGTTTGCGTCAGATAGGATAATTGCAATGTCGTTTCTAGCAATTGATTTTGATTGACTTTAATAGTGTGATTGACAAAAATTTGTATATGTAATAATGTAGTTTAGTGTATTTCAGAGTATACAATTATTGTGGTAATAAATAACATTTATGATATAATTTTTATTCTTTTACTTTCACTAGCTGAAACAATTTCAGATCTAAAAAGTTGAGATCCTAGGAATCTATAAAAGTATCATGATAGCAAAATATAGAATCTAACTCAACCTCAGAGCTAAACTGTATCAACTGCCAATTACAGAGTTTTCCAGTAGAAGGATTTAAAGTTTGCAAAATCATTAATTCCATAATATAGCTCCTTTACCTTAGAGTTTAGTTTTTGAAAAAGGCCTATTTAGCATATTTTGTTACACTTAGGGCCGGTTGCACAAAGGGCCGTTAACTACTTAATGATCAATTAAATATGTAACAGTTGATTATTTATAAGGAAGTGTTGTTGGAAACTTTAATTAAATATTTGATGACCTGTTAACTTAACGACCGATTAACTATAAGTAACGGACTGTTAAATCATGCAAAGTGTTGCACAAACGCCGATTAAGGTTTGACAGCTTGCTAAATATGGGTTAATCGACCATTAACTTTAATCAGAGAAATTTGGCTGATTAAAGTGACAGTTAGAGGTAATTTTATTTTTATAGTACAGGTTTCCATACAAATTCAGTTTTAAATAAATTAATATTGGATTAATACAATCACAGTACATAGTAATTATAATATATTACTAACAAATACACAAGCTAGCCCTAGGCCATAACCTAAGTTTCGAGGAAATGTTTGATTCCGATACTTCATTATCGTCACTTGATGAATATGAAGAACCCCCTAAAAAAATTCGTACTATCGGTAATCGAAACAATGCATTTGAAATGTATGATGATGTTGAATTTAAACTAAGATTTCGTTTTTCTGAAGCAAATATGGAATTACTACATGCATTTGGACATACTCTAGAACCATTTACAAATCGCAACAAATGTACACAAATCAACGGTATGTAGAATTATACACAAAGTACCTTATGAAATAGCCTCATTAAACAATATGTACCTCCATATGCCGAGAAATGAGAAATTAAATGCAGTACTGTTGGATTTCTACAATATAGCTCGTTTTCCACGTGTACTTGGTGCTCTGGGTTGCATGCATATTAAAATAGCATCGCCTGGAGGGCAGAATGCCGAACTGTACCGAAATCGTAAAGGTTAAAGAGAATTTTTCTATTAGAGGAAATATTATTTAACCTTACCTTTCTGCTATCTCTGTGAGTAATTGTTTTTCCTCCTGAGTATAATTTGGAGCTCTTTTCTTTTTCCTTCCATTATATACTAGAAATATCGACAAAATAATATACAAACGCAAATTTTTAAATAAACGTCAAGTGGCTTCTGTCAAGATAATCAACGATTAAAGATAACCCTAAAATGCTTACTTTTTATTAAAATTGCTTTGCTGCCAAGTCAAATCACCGAATAGCTAATCGCCGGTTAAAGTAGCAGCACACAACCTTTGAGAAACGCTACTAACATTTAACCGACCGTTAAAGTTATCATCCATTAGTTAATTGGCCGATTAGTCTAGTTTTGTGTAACCGGCCATAAATATACACTCCAGTAGTAAAAGTCGTATTTTTAATATTTTTTTTTGAAAAAAGGGACAATACTATTTACCCTGCAATTTATAAATTCACTTTGGAGATAATATACGAGGTGAACCATGCAATGGAGTGTACCTTTGGAGATAATACACCACTTGAAAAATATTATATTTATTACAAAGAAAGCTAGGAACAAAAACTGTAAGGAAGTAAATCCAAAACATTTTATCGATTAGTTCATAAAAATAAAATTAAACCAAATCACATCGGTAAAAAGTCAAAATCAAAGACAAAAATATTTTTCGCCCTTTGACGTAAATTATTGTTAGTGTTAATGATACGTAACATACTGCATTAACGTCCTATGCCAAAGTTACTTTTATGCAAGCTATTTAGTTTCTTTGAGAGTAACAGTTTTAATCAATATCGTCAGTAACCCTATCGAGTGTAACAAGTTATGATAAAAAGTATGAAATTGACTAGGAACCCACTGCAGCAGACTCTGAAGGTGATTGTACTTTTTAGTTGAAATGAACTTAAGCTGATTTCGAATAGGATTTAGTTCAGTGGAAAATCTCACACATCTACCACTTCTTCTAAGATCAGCACAATAAAATTTATCAGAATCAAAGTCAGTTTTACAGAAAAGCAAACCAATGTCATCGCGTCGCACTTGGAGATGAACGACTTTAGATATATGAAATTCTGTTTATTCTTGGCTTTTCTTCTGATTGACAAAAAAGGAGTTGTTATTATTATAGAGCAGTCTAAAATCTTTGAAATTTGCAGCTTCCATATTAAGGACATTAAAAGGCTTTGATCGACAACAAAGTCTAGCTAGTTGATGCCAGTCCCACGGTGTGATTATTTTCAAAAAAGGGTTGTTTTTTTTCGTTTCCTCTCAATGAGCAAGTGATCGCTATCTACTTCCATATGCGCATGACCACGCAATAATAATTTATGATTTATTACTTTCAAATTTAGATGTTTATGTAGCATCCAGAAATAAGCCATTACCATTACTATATTACGATTTTGTGACGGACAATTGTCCGACCACACAGTAATTTCAGAAACATTTTCTGTTAATGCTGTAGACCATTTAAGAATGCTGGAGGCCATTTCATTCGCTCCACGTCCAGATATCGATATATCCCACATAACACAAGTTGTACGGTTAGCAGATGAATCGCAAGTTGTATAGTTGTATGTTCAGAGCTTCAATTTATAAAAACGTTGTGCGTTCATGAGCACTGGTGTTGGCAAACATTTTTGTTAGTCAACAGTTAATAACTTTACTTTACTTCCACCTTGTGCTGCCTTTTCTTTATCAGCCTTTTAAAGTTCATATCTTTTCTTAGCTTCTAAGAGATGTTTCTGGTACTTGGTCTCGATATCTATTTCTTCTCCTGTTGGTTGTGTCTTGATCAACACAAAATTATCACATTCATCACATGTGTCATTACATGGTAATTTATATGACAGATTGAATTCAGAATGAAATATATCTGCATACAGCCATGATTTAGCAATGCCTTCATCAGGCACATTATTTTCTGTACACTCAGTTTTATAGAGATCGTACATTCGAGTTATATTAAGATCGTGTCCCAGGTATTGTTTTTCTGAACGCTCTCTGGAATAATGGGATTCAACGGTAGGAAACCTGTTAATATGATCCCGAACTCCTTGCTTAACAAATTTGAGAATTCTATTGCCAGTCTCATGTCTACCTCTTAGGTCTTCGTGAATTAGACCACCATCCATTTTCTTCCTAATAGCCGTTGTTACAAAAGTTTCTGAAATGCACAGAGTAGAGAGGAATAACTTTTAGCAAACATGTATTCTTACTTTATTAATATCGAATGCGCACTGCCTAGTAAATTGTCTTCTACCAGACCGCTGTCCAGTTAGTTCACGTCTTCGTTTCACAACACATCGTACCATCGTTGATACAAACTGTCTTTTCATATCCATATTTTTCTTAGGGTGCCAAAATTCAACAGTTATAAATTTTCTTTGATCTTCAGTTATTTTACTACTACATTTGAGTTTGCAGTCCTCGTTGCATGGTGCACCCGCCTGCTTTGCTTTTATATATATTTTTTTGGTTTGATGTTCCTTTCTGCCAGCTACCTTTTTCTTTAGTAATTTTTTTTCCAAATTTCAGGATTTGATTTTCTTTTTTTACCCTTGTAAATGGGAGCATTAATTACCATGTCGGCTGCTTGATGTTCTACTTCAACATCACGTTCGAATTCTTCATCACTTTTAGGTTCATACGTTACATCAACTGAGTCATCAGAATCTATGCCAATAAAATCTACAAGACTGGCAGTTTTCTCACTACTTATAACATCATGTGTAATTTCAGCTTCATCATAATATTGAATTACATGTCTCATAATCCCTGAATTAGTTTCTATGGCACAAGACTGAACTGAAAAAAATAATATTAAAGGTTAGTTTAGAACTAAAGATCTCAAAAGCAGTTTTTACCTATTTCAGAAACATTATTACGTGAATGTATAACTATTTTATTATCTGAATTGATTTGGTTCGATTCTTTGGGTTTTATAGTATCACAAGATGTGTTCAAGTTATCATCATTATCGTGTTTTTGACCTATAAATGACCCAATATCTGACTTATACCAGAGGACGGTTGGCCAGAAGAGTCTGAAATGAGGACTTGCAATAAGGAGTTCTGACATTAAAATGCAAAATCGGACAATTCAAAAAGCATAAAAATTGCATTGTAATAATTTTTTGTGATTTGAAATAAGAATGAACTTCAGGAAATGCGTTTGCACAACAGTATTATCTCCATTACACAGCAACAAGTTGGATCGACCAATATTAACCCCATTTCTCACTAAAATCTTTGCTATAATGCATACAATGGAGTAAAACTAATGCTTAATGCAAAGTAAGAAATTTACGTTACTATTTCTGTAGTTCCAAGTTTGCCATTTTAGCAGGAACAATTAAATACAAATATTGTTTTACCTCTTTCTAGGATAGCACAACCATGCCCTTCAGTAGATTCTTGCTTTTCTTGTGAAACTTCATATGAGTTAATATGTGAAATACTAGGGTTCATATCACCGGAACTGTAACCATTTGCATAATTTTTACTGTTCTGTTCGACATTTGTTAACAGGACCGTAATTAATACACATGCACTTACTTAACACAACCAAAACGAATAGGCTTCTGCCAAGCGAGATGTGAACATAATACCAATTTGAACAAACTACATTACACGGACTTAATGCTGAATGATTCTGAACAAGAACGATACTGTATTAAATCCAGATTAACCAGATACGATTGTTTAGCTGGGAAATAATTAACGTTTTTTAGTGCTTAATACACGTTGATCTATGACCAAAAATATTATGTTCTGGCACTTTAGTTTAGCTTGGAGCAATCAAGGAACTTAAAACTGTTTTACTTTATCTAACTCCAAAACAACATTCCGTGAGAATTAATACGGCAAGCCATTAAAGAGTGCAGTATTCCGTCACTAGAAATGTCAGAAAATCAGAATTTTTAATAAAATGAAGTTAATACAGTTTAGCTCTGATGTACTGAACTATATCCCAGAATGTTGACTGGAGTTGTGCATAAACAAAAAGAGAAATTGTGATGTCAGGCTAGGGTTTTGAGTAATTTATAGACAATTTTCTAAGAAAGAATAAGAAATATTGGTATTACTGAAAAACACTTAATGATATACGCTTGATACTTACCTGAATAATTTTTCTTATAATAATATAGTCTATATTCAGAATCGTAAGGGCACAAGCAGTTGACTATCTCTATTTTTCTCCCTCTCCTGCATTCCTCCCTCCTCTTCCCTTTCTCACTAATCCACTCTCCCTCCCTCTTTCCTTTCTTTCTCCCCCTATTGCTCTCTCCTGCTTGCTCTCTCTCCCATCCTCTTTCTCTCGCTCTCCCTCACTCCCTCCCTCATCAACCCGTTCTCCCTCCCTCTTTTCATTCTCAGTCACTTCTGCTTGCTCTCTCTCCCGCCCACTTTCACACTCTTTCTCTTGCTCTCCCTCACGCTCTTTTACTTCCCCATCGCCCACTCCGTTTCCCATCTCTCTCGCTCACTCTTTTCTGTTCTTCTTCCTCCCGTTTTCTCTCCTCCTCGCATGCTCTTTTTCTTCCCCTTTCGTTCGCTCTCATTCCCTCCCCTCTCTCACTCACCCTATTTTCTCTCTCTTTCTCTTGCTCATTCTCTCTCTCTGAACTCAGAAAAAAGAATTTTGCACACTTAACTAATTGTATCCAATAAATCTAGGAAGTTGTTTCTTGAAATCCAAAGTTTTAGGAGTTCCCCATCTCATATGTGACAGTCAATTTTTGTCTCGTCTCCACTACACAAAGTGTGTACACAAAACATACCCTCGAATTATGCTTAATTAGTGCAGGAGATTTTTTGGACCAAATCTCCAAGAATGGGGACCAAAATATTAAACTAATACATGATTAAACAATCTATTATGTACAGTTTGACCCCAGAAAAATCTAGCTAGTAATGTACATAAAAAACTTAGTGAAGTATCTCGCTAAAAATTCTGTGTTTTGATAAAGTACCGAAAACTTCCACTGTACCAAAAAAAATGGTTGCCAACTAACTCTGTGGGAAGAGGGGTGTTAGTGTTTAAAGAGAACCGCAGAATACTATTGTGTGAAATACGAGTCTTAATCGGGAATTATCTGAAACGCCACCTAATCTCGAAATACGGGGATTTCTAGGAAAATGCCATGAAGAAATAACAAAAAGATACCAAAACCCGAGATCAGGAAAGGATTCTGACCAAGGATTCATACGAAGAATAATCGAGTACACTAACAATAAACGTTAACAATAAGGACACAAATATATCTTTTTGAAAGCTGTTAGTTGAAGAGGTTTCCAATTACCTATATATCAATCACGCGTCTAGTAGTTGTAATATATTTTATACATCAAGGTCAAAATGGAATTATTACTTTTACATTAGTTGTGAAAAACACCCCGTTACGCAATAACCATTCTAAAGCAAAAAGAAAACTAAATATATCAAAAATTACTTACATTAATCGAAAATGTTTTTGGTGAACAACATTCCTCTCTAAGTTCTTAGACTAATAACAAAAACGTACTGAGGGTACATTTATAATATACGTTTAAAAAAATACTTATTGATTTATAGTTTCAGAAGTTTAACTATAAATACCTAGAGTAGTTTGGCCCTTTGGAATCAACTAAAATCTACGATGTTCTGGACTTACTTCCTTCTAACTAGATGCTATGGGACTTTGTTAAAAAGTTTGATGTTCCTAATTAACATGCCTTTTTTCCAATATGAAGTTGTCTGTGGGAACCAATTGTTCCTAAAATTAAGTCACCTACCTGGTAGGCTATTATTTCGAACTTCATTGACTAATCACATTACTCAGTTTGATACCTTGTTATTCAATGGTTAACTGTGCTTACTTAAGTTTGCATGTTATATCTTTCAATGGTAATGACAAAGTGCTCAACAAAAAAATTATCTTCCCTTCATACACGATAAGATTATCTTCAGCAGAATTCGGACAAATGAATTAAGACCAAATTGAAATTACTTTTTATTTTTCTCCAGCTGGCATATGTGAAATTATCTTACTGAAACATTAACTTGAACAAGAGAAAATGATTTTCATTTTCTGAATCGGCATAATTTACCTCGTGTACTTTCTTCGTTTCAAGGCGATTACATCATAGGAGCAAACTATATGCATTATTAATCAAAACAAATGAATAATAAAACTACTAATTTAGAATACAAAGTAGCCATGATATTCTTAACCTTAAAAGCCACCATAATAAATTTGACAACATTTGAGTATGAACAATCTAAGATTAAAAAAATCCTTTCTTAGATCAAGAATGCATGTAACCTACAAATTATGTTGCTTAAAGAAAATAACCTTAATCCTATTGGTAGAATTTACCAATACAGAAACTATTAGAATGAAGTATGATTATAAACATTTCTAAGAAACATTACAAACCTAATTGTGACACTATTTTGCTAGGTTGTGATAGTATCAAAAAAAGAATTTATCAGCTACCACATTTTATGGATTTTTCAAACTAATGGCAATACTGTATACTCTAATATTTGGAATCATTTATATATTATTGTCCATATTATACAGGGTTATTACAAATGAAATAGACAGTTTGGATAGCCTTTAAAAAATCAGACTGGTGTATTTGAATATAGTAAGCGAGATAGGTTTATAGGGAATTTCTTAAAGTTTATGTTGGTACAACTGTTAGGTTGGTACTGCTGTTAAAACAACGACCAGTCTAGCAAAATGGCCGCTACTAAAGTAAAGAAAGCTTATTGTGTTCTTGAATTAGTCAAAACAAAGTCTGTTACTGTTGTGCAGCGTCATTTCAGAACAAAATACGGTAAAACACCACCAACAAGGCAATCAATCTATGACTGGTATAAACGTTTCGAAAATAGTGGATGTCTGTGTAAAAGAAAGAGTACTGGAAGACCTCCTGTTACAAAAGAACAAATCGATAGTGTTCGTGATGTTTATTTACGAAGTCCAAGACAATCGACTACATCAGCAAGTTTAGAATTGCAAATTCCTCAACCTACTGTGTGGAAAATTCTGCGGAAACGTTTGAAAAT
Source organism: Platerodrilus igneus (assembly GCA_036346225.1). Lineage (NCBI taxonomy): Eukaryota > Metazoa > Arthropoda > Insecta > Coleoptera > Lycidae > Platerodrilus > Platerodrilus igneus. Next base: position 537,730 of record JARFIW010001384.1, read on the forward strand.
GAAACCGTATAAATTGCAGTTAGTACAAAGTTTAAATGCCGGTGATAAAGTCGTACGTAACAATTTTGTCTGGAGATGCAACAATGTCTCGAAATTGATGACACATTCTTTAATCGCCTAATTTTCAGTGACGAATGTACCTTTCACATTAGTGGAAAAGTTAATAGACATAATGTAAGGATATGGGGCACAGAAAACCGAAGAGCGACCTTACAACATATACGCGATTCCCCTAAAGTTAACGTGTTTTGCGCTTTATCTCGTGAAAAGGTTTACGGGCCGTTCTTCTTTCACGAAGTGTCAATAACCGGAGTAATTTATCTGGACATGTTATACGAATGGTTAATACCTCAACTACAGGAAGATAGTGATAACTTCGTTTTTGTACAAGATGGAGCTCCGCCTCACTGGCACTTACAGGTCAGAAAATATCTGGATGAACATTTTCCTAGACGATAGATCGGCCGTGCAAGTGAGGAAAACCTTGTGCTTAAGCCGTGACCATCTCGTAGTCCAGATTTAACGCCCTGCGACTATTTCTTATGGGGTTATGTAAAAGACAAAGTTTTAATACCACCGCTTCCTGTTGACATCGACGAACTTAAACAACGTATCACAAATGCTCTTGCTACAGTTGACCGTTACATGCTTAATAGCGTGTGGCAAGAATTCGACTACCGTGTTGATATCTGTCGTGTTACCAAAGGTGCACACATTGAACATTTGTAAAAATTTTAAATAAAAACTTAATCATTTCTTCTTTATAATCATATAAGTAATAATCTTAACTTTTCAAAAATAAACTTTTTATAACGTATCCAAACTGTCTATTTCATTTGTAATAACCCTGTAGTGTGGTTTCTGTACTATATAGGTAAGTGTGGTTTCAAGATAGAGTCCCTATTAAAAAAGTTATTGTATCGGAATTTATCTAACACATAAGGTATGTGTTATGAGATGTTTCAGAATTTTTTTGATTTGACCGTTATGTGCCAAACATAGAGAGTGTACTCTTAGAATAATCATTATTGTATTATCAGCAGTTGTAGTAATATTGTTGTAAGGTTATTTCCATCAATCAAGTTATTCATGAACTTCAAATATTTAAGTACTTTAAGTGTTGATTGGAGTATATCAATGCTTCACGGTATAGGGATTGTAATATGATTTAGTTCTTTAATTGATATAAATAATAGGTTCGTCTGAAGATCAATGAGCACAAGGACGTTAAATTGCAATGCGAGTTTGCCACTAGGAACAAGGAACACTTTGTAATGGTTCCGCATAACAAAGCAGTTGTTTTGATTTTTGTCATTATTTTCTTTGAATTTTTTTAAAACCAACAGCACTTCCAGAATTTAAAAAAAAAGTTGGCTTATCTAAGATTGTGCCAGAAGAAAGAGAATTGTGCTACTAACAATATTGCAGATCATATTGCTTACAATTTAGTTTTTTTTGCTTACTATGTTTTACTTATGCTATCGCTCCAAAGATGTCGCTACTTGGAATTTATAATAACGAAAAAATATTAAAAGATAGTTGCGTTAGGTTCAATAAGGATTTTTATACTTATCTTCTCAAATATTTTAATCAAAAACATATCTGTGTGGTATCTTCTAAACGTGTTCGCTATGTAGAACTACCGACATTTCACCCATCCTTCAGATAGTAAAAATAAATATATGTATTAGGATTAGTTAAAAATTTGTGGTAAAGATCTAAGTACTCCTACTTTGTTACATTTGTCTACAGATTTTTACTGTGCCAATAATTTTGTGTGCCCTAAATGATAAAAGTACATGAAATAATACTTCCATCGCTTCTGCTTCTGTTGCTGTTTGCGCTGTACAATCTACAATTTTAGAATAACATATTGAAATTATAATACCCTATTTACCGCTTTATCTTTTGTCTTTTAATATATATCATTATCATTCCAAATCGTGTTTAATCTATTTAGCTACCATACCCTAATGTAGGTACCTAACTTAAAGCATTTGTTTGCATTTCGTAATTCTTGCCTTTGTCGGTAGGTTGCGGAGAATTATTAAGTAGTTAACCAAAATCTATAACTAAAAGTACTATTAAAAGAACTTCGGCAGCTCTGCTGACGTTAGCAGTAGCTAACCTTATTAACCCTACATCGATTTTAGTAGTTTGAAGAGTTATGCGCTCTAGAAACTTGAAAAACCGCCAAAAACCGGGAGACCAGAAACGTAATCACAGGTTAAGAACCGCATTCCCGGTTGTACTTATAGATACAAACAATTATTATGTAAACTATGAACTGGCGCGTATTTCCCAACTGTGATTAAAATTTATATTTACTCATTTACCGATGTTTAGAAGTTGATAAGTGATTAACTTATGATTTGCAGAGCTTCTGTAGAATTTATAGCGAATAAAAGTGTGGTTTTGCAATTGTATATAGATTTAATGGGCGTATTGTATGCATAGAATTATATTTACACAAATGATGCTGTGAGTGTGCCTTATAAAAGGGTATACCTGAGTCTTGTGCCTTTTATGTCAACAAGTACTACCTGTCCTTGACCCCTCAACATTCAAGGTAAATTACTATTTTTATTTATAGCTTGCGGTTGTGGAAAATGTAACTTTGCTTTGTTCATATCGTAAATTGCAGAAGATTTAAATACTTTTATCTTAGTACATCAAAATTGTATCTCTAAGAACATAAATCTTATTTCGTATACGAATTATGGGCAGCTAGGTAAATGTTTTTGCCTATTATTTACTATAAACTGTGCTATACCTGATAAGTTACTGTGTTTGAATGAAATATTGGATCTAAAACTGGTGATTTACTTATTAAAATTTGCCGTTTATGTGTAATTTCGCGAGATGTCAATCGGCACCCTTAAGCCTTGTAGGCAATTTCATAGAGAAATAAAAGGACGCACTCAAATACAGTTTAAAATTTAGGTACACTTACAATACTGCCCCTCGTGGTTACAGGAGTAACAAATACCGTTGGCGGGGAAATTTAAATTCTATATCTCCTATTGATTTTTATAAGCATAGAAAATAATTGTGGGCTACAGTGAAAATTTTTTGTTCTGAATACACCATTAACAATCACGTAGACAGTAAATATGAAGAAAATTATTAAATGACATCAGTATTGCGTTATCACATCATTATTAACAGAACAATGTTATTTATGTTTAATTATTTGCAATTTTTTCTTATACCTAATTCGGTTTAAGGTTTGTTGTTTATCTCTATACAAATCGTTACAATATTTTCTTATTTAAACTCATAATCGTAAACCACTGTTTTCTACGGCATAGATCTTTTTCAGGAAACTGAAAGAAACTCTTGTTCTTGCAGTTTTCATTTATAATTTTTGTATAGTATACATTCCTACAGTTCTTTGCAGCGCAGCCATAAGTTGATTGTCCTATAGATCCATGACTTTTCATTTTATATTAAATACTTGTATCCGATATTAAACACAAATATTATAACCTAAAATGTAACATTTGAATATATACATATTCATGGTAACGTGCCTACCTACATACACGTTTCATCGAACAAAAGTCTTTCAGCGTTTCAATTTAAGATTTTACTTTATTTCAATTGCATTGGGATATTGACCCGGCATTAGTCGCTATATAGCACTTTGTGTTACGTTTTTAAAAATTTTTTTAAAATGTTTAGAAAAATGCAGTTTGACATAAAGTTTCAACAGGCGACTAACGGTGTAAGAAATCATATAGCGACTAATGCCGGGTTAACAAAAATTCACATTTCACAAACACAATAAATAAATTTGCATGTGACAAAACAAAACACAAATAACATGCCCAATTTCAAACTTTTATTCGATCCAACAGTTTTGTGTAAGTAAGACAGAGGTAGATCAAAGGCGTATGTCGTTGTGAATCTTGTCATGTAGTTAAAGAAACCACCGCAATGCGCTACAGGAATGCGGTCCTATTATGCTCCCATTGAACAAATCGTCTCTTATATTTTGTTGTCTGTGGAAAATTTCCAATAATATAACCAGTACGAACTTAGCGAATATTGTGCAGCGATTTTACGATTATTGCCGTACAACTAGTGCCTTATAATTATTTATGGTTCCGGGTTGGGACTGTGTCATTTTATAAATTAAGGTCGACGTTTCGCCACTTTTGTAAGGGGCTTCATCAGGACAATAAATATATTAAAAGTTAAGAATGATAATATTAAATACACAAGTCACAGTGTAAAGAGAAGAGTTACTCCTGAACTAGCAGACTCACTAGCCCATTCATAGCCAAGGTGTCTTGTGGCGGTAACTGGTGAAATTAGCGAAGTGGTGGTTTATATAGGCGAGAACTTGATGCATGGTGATCATGCGTGAGAGTGTCGTAGTGGATCAGTGAACGTCATGGTTCCACTGTTGTGAACATAGGCTTGTTTTCCAAATAGGGAAGGTAGTAGCCATCGTCTTTGTTTAGATTATTAGAATTTTATTGATTTCTATGGATTCTCTAATTTTTCATTGTAGAAAAACGGAATTCTGGCAATCAGTTTCGTCTTGTCGAAGTTGATGGTATGGCCTGTTTCATCGCTCAGCAGTGGCCGAACACCAACATGAAACAGGCCATACCATCAACTTCGACAAGACGAAACTGATTGCCAGAATTCCATTTTTCTACAATAGAAAAATTAGAGAATCCATAGAAATCAATAAAAATTCTAATAATCTAAACAAAGACGATGGCTACTACCTTCCCCTATTTGGAAAACAAGCCTATGTTCACAACAGCGAACCATGACGCTCACTGATCCACTACGACACTCCTCTCACGCATGATCACCATGCATCAAGTTCTCGCCCTATATAAACCACCACTCGCTAATTTCACCAGTTACTCGCCACAAGACACCTTTTGGCTATGAATGGGTTAGTGAGTCTGCTAGTTCAAGAGTAACTCTTCTTTACACTGTGACTTGTCTATTTAATATTATCATTCTTAACTTTAATATATTTATTGTCCTGATGAAGCCCAAAAGTGGGCGAAACGTCGACCTTAATTTATAAAATGACACGGTCTCAACCCGGAACCATAAATAATTATAATGACTCCGGCCGTGAAAGCCTCCGACAATATCAACTAGTGCCGTCAGACTTTGTTTTTCCATAAGAGAATTGGGGTTAGGTGGGGCATTTGTAAACAGTTTCGAAATGTTTGATATATAATACATAAGAAACTTATTAAAATTGCTATTTTTGAAATGAAAGCTTAAGATTAGTATTACTTGATATATTTTTCTGCGCGTTTTGCAGGAATAAAATTTAAATTACATTGATTTTGGTAACTAAATTCGTGTTTACAATTACCCCATCAGTTTACAATTTCCCCCGAAGTAATTGTAAACATATATCTGGGTAGTTATTATGAGAAATAGAAATCAACTCTGGGAAATTGTAAACAAACCTATGTTGTAATGTTCTCTCACGTTAGGGCCCATAAATTAGTTGTTTACAATTGCCCCAAATAATTTTCTGTACAGTATAGGTACCAATATAACTTGCCAACACAATGAACTTACGGATATTTCTAACTAGAAAGACATTTTATTCAAATTCAAGTTTACTGAAAAGAAAATGTTTATTATAAAACTACTCATTTTTTTTCGTATTATACCGAAAAAACATGGATCAATTTTCGATCTCGTGATTGAATTATGGGTTCTGGTAGTACTACTTTAATAGCTAACAACTTTACATTAAAAGTATAATTTTCAATTACGATGAATTCTGTTTTGACAATCTTCATACTTTTCACTTCAGTGACTGCAAATTCCACGTTGCTCACTACAGCATTCACCACACATAGATAAGTTTAGTGACTTTTGTTTCTCTTGCCACCTATAACATCAGCAAGAACATAAAAACCTGGAATGATATTATTGTGCTCAGGCAATTCGTATTTGATTTCTGGTGTATTTTCGACTTCTATTTTCATTCAAACTATCAGTTCTGTCATAAATTTCTTGTTGAATCTTTTTTTCACTCTGAACCTTCGCTTTCATGCCTTTATTTTCTGTTTCCGTATCCTTATGCATTTTCTTCTTTGTTGATGTGTTATTCTTTCTTCTCTCTTGAGCTTCTTTTAATCGTTGTATAACTTGTTCTGATGTTAGAACTTCTCCATAATTATACTGTTTTCATCTTCGTACAACTGTGTCGATTTTCTTTACTTTGTGTTTTTGTAGATGGAAGAACATATTTCAGCTATTGTCCTGGGGTTATTTAATGTTTAAGTGGAGATGTGTATGCAATTCTTGTTGTCAAGTTCAAGGCCACATCTTGTATTTTGGGACTAAGCGACTTGTCTGTTTTTGCTGTAGATATAATATTTTTCACTGGTGTTGAATGAACAACCAAAGTTGGGTCGTTGAAAGATGTGAATGCTGCTGTTTTCAATCCAGTGGGCAGATGTGGTTGGACTCGAGCAAGGCAAAGCATGCTTGCTGTTCTGTATATTGCTAGTAGATTTAGATAACACTAAATGTTTTTTATTCTTATATCTTTGAAGATCTAGAGGATCAAATAGATCTTCAGGAAATTTTGTTGTATCTGCAGGATATACCCCAGTAGATACAAAGCCACTAATGATATTTTTAGAAAGTAATGATTTATGTAGAACTTCTCCAAGAAATATTTTCTTATTAAGTCGTCCATTCCTCCAATAAAAATGTTCAGCAAGAGAACAAGATCACGAAGGCTGAGGTACTTCAAAAAGCCATGCCAAAATTGATTGATTCCACTATTCCAATTACTAAAGTTAAACATATCAATAAGGGTGAGATTCTCATCAGTAGTGATATAGATGATTCCAATCAAAAAATAAAAACAAATCATGAATGATAACATGTCTAATAATTATAATATAACTGAAATAAGGAATCCTCTGCCTAAAATTAAAGTTGTGGGTATAACTGTAAAACTTGATGCCACATGTGTTGAGAAATTCCTAATAAATCAAAACGGCCACTTCTTAAGTCAGAATTTCAGCTGCAAAGTTCTTAGGATATGGTCAACCAAAAGGAACCGCCAGGTCTATCAAGCTCTTGTGGAATTGGATATGCTTTCTTTTAATAATTTGATGGCTCTTGAAAAAAAAACTCTAATGGTGGGACTTGATAACTGTTCTGTCTTTGATGGAATTTAACCACGTAGATGTCTTAACTGTTGCTTTTATAATCATATAAAGGGAGTCTGCAAGAGTAATCCAATTTGTCCTCGATGTGCACTTGAACATACGATTGATAAATGCACTGCCGATGAGGTAAAATGTATTAACTGCATTACTTACAAAAAAATGTATCTCGATAAGACAGAAATCAATGTTCATCACACAGTATGGAATACTGACTGCTCTGTGTATAAATTAAAGTTAGGTACAGTAAGGACTTCTACCTTCTCTAGGTAGCAATCAGTTTATAACTCATTCTGCAAATATAGTTAATTCTAAGGCATTGGCCAGTTACATATACTACCAAAATGTTAGAGGTCTCCGTATTAAAATGGTTGAACTGTATAACTTCTCTTTAATGTGTGATTATGAAATCATATGCTTAACTGAAACATGGTTGGGAGATGATATATATATAACAATGAACTTTTTTGTAATACTTTCAATGTATTCAGAACAGATCGACACTATACACCTCAGCTACTGACCTTTTTCTCCTCCTATTTAAATAATAGAAAACTTTATGTCGATTATTTAGGCTCTCATTCCAAACACTTTATTGCTACTTCTGGACTTATACAAGGCTCAGTCCAGGCCCCTACTTCTTTATCATTTTCATCAATGATGTTGTTGTTGATATTGATTGTGAATGTTTAATCTATGCAGATGACATAAAATTATTCAACACGATAAGTAAAATAGAAGATTGCTCAAAACTGCAGCAGAATCTAAATAATCTACACTTCTGGTGTATTACAAACAACCTCCCAATTAATCCTGATAAATGTTCTGTTTCAAATTATTCTAGAAAACAGAATATAATTAAATTCTCTTATAGCATTGAAGGTTTAGTACTTCAAATCACCGATAGTATTTTTGATCTTGGTGTACTGTTTGATGCCAAGACGTCAGTGAAACTAGCAGCTAGAGTTAGCAGCCTAAACTCCGCCTCTTCAAATAGCCATGCCCCCATACCAATCATCGTTAAAGCCACGCCTATTTTAACCCAACATAAAATAGCTCCACCCCCTCCTTACAATACAACCTATTGTAAGTAAGAAAGAACATATACAATAACTGTGTTTAGTAAACAAATCTAAAACAAAACTTTGCTAAATACCTATTGACAATAGTGTCTTCTGATAAAATCTCCAGAAGCACATATATAATCTTACTAAAAATCTAAATTTCTGTATATATTCAAACATTATAGGAAAAGTTATGAACGTTAACGTGACATATATCAAGTAGCCGCTAGCTCCACTTTTAATTTTTTTCATGCTTTCTATTAAAGCAACGACTTTGTAAAAAAATCTCCATTTAGGCACACCAGCGGCCAATATGTACCCAACAGGGTTTTAAATTTCAAGCCCAAATAAAAAAGTTATTAACGTTTACGTGATATATATCAAGTAGCCGCTAGCTCTACATTAATTTTTTTCTTGCTTTCTATTAAAGCAACGACTTTGTAAAAAAATCTACATTTAGGCACACCAGCGGCCAATACGTATGCGAAAGGGTTTTAGATTTCAAGCCCAAATAAAAAAATTATTAACGTTTACGTGATATATATCAAGTAGCCGCTAGCTCTACTTTAATTTTTTTCTTGCTTTCTATTAAACCAACGACTTTGTAAAAAATCTCCATTTAGGCACACCAGCGGCCTATACGTATGCGACAGGGTTTTAGATTTCCAGTCCAAATAAAAAAGTTTTTAACGTTTACGTGATATATATCAAGTAGCCGCTAGCTCTACTTTAATTTTTTTTTGCTTTCTATTAAAGCAACGATTTTGTAAAAAAATCTCCATTTAGGCACACCAGCGGCCAATACGTGTGCGACAGCGTTTTAGATTTCAAGTCCAAATAAAAAAGTTATTAACATTTACGTGATATATATCAAGTAGCCGCTAGCTCCACTTTAATTTTTTTCTTGCTTTCTATTAAAGCAACGACTTTGTATAAAAATCTCCATTTAGGCACACCAGCGGCCAATACGTATGCGAGAGCGTTTTAGATTTCAAGCCCAAATAAAAAAGTTATTAACGTTTACGTGATATATATCAAGTAGCCGCTAGCTCTACTTTAATTTTTTTCTTGCTTTCTATTAAAGCAACGACTTTGTAAAAAAATCTACATTTAGTCACACCAGCGGCTAATACGTATGCAACAGGGTTTTAGATTTCAATACCAAATAAAAAAGTTATTAACGTTTACGTAATATATATCAAGTAGCCGCTAGCTCTACTTTAATTTTTTTTTGCTTTCTATTAAAGCAACGACTTTGTAAAAAAATCTCCATTTAGGCACACCAGCGGCCAATACGTGTGCGACAGGGTTTTATATTTCAAGTCCAAATAAAAAAGTTATTAACGTTTACGTGATATATATGTAAGGGAAGTCACGGTCGCAACTTTGTTAGTACTTAAATTTTATAAGTGGTGTCGTCCTTATTGTTGCTTTAATAATTAAACAATTTTATAACAATATTTTTATTAATTCTGTATAAAGCTTTCAAGGTTTCGTCGTCTGTTGGGCAACTTCATTTGGGATCTAAAAGTTGCGATACAATGGAAAATAATATTCAGAATATAAGCAAGAAAAAAAATTAAAGTAGAGCTAGCGGCTACTTGATATATATTACGTAAACGTTAATAACTTTTTTATTTGGACTTGAAATATAAAACCCTGTTGCGTACGTATTGGCCGCTGGTGTGCCTAAATGGAGATTTTTTTACAAAGTCGTTGCTTTAATAGAAAGCAAAAAAAAAATAAAGTGGAGCTAGCGGCTACTTGATATATGTCACGTAAACGTTAATAACTTTTCCTATAATGTTTGAATATATACACAAATTTAGATTTTTAGTCAGATTATATATGTGCTTCTGGAGATTTTATCAGAAGACACTATTTTCAATAGGTATTTAGCAAAGTTCTGTTTTAGATTTGTTTACTAAACACGGTTATTGTATATGTTCTTTCTTACTTACAATAGGTTGTATTGCAAGAAGGAGGGGGTGGAGCTATTTTATGTTGGGTTAATATAGGCGTGGCGTTAACGATGATTGGTATGGGGGCGTGGCTAATTGAAGAGGCAGAGTTTAGGCTGCTAACTCTAGCCGCTAGCTTCACTGACGTGATGCCAAGTTAACATTTAATTTGCATATCCTCAACACTATTAGGGCTGCACAAAAATCGCTGGGTTTTGTTATTGGGATGGGTAAACACCTCACTATTGATACTCTAAAAATATTATTTTTTGCCTACGTTAGGTCGAAATTGGAGTATTGTAGCATATTCTGGAATTCTTCATATGCGGTCTATGTAAATATGATTGAGAAGCTACAACGTCACTTTCTTAAATACCTGGCATACCAGGAGGTCTCGGTTTATCCATGTATAGGTTACGACCATAACCTACTTCTTCGCAGATTCTCTGTAACTAGACTTAAATCGCGACGTGATTTAAGTGCTGTGGTATTTCTCTATAAAGTAGTTAATAACTTAATAGACACTCCCTATTTATTATCTGCTGTAGATTTCCGAGTGCCTACATCTACCAGGGGCGACGATATGTTTTATTTAAACACCCCAAGAACCAATGTGCTTAAGTTTTCCCCTCTGCACAACATTTCAAAACAAATGTAAATCTCTTGATATCTTCCATGTTTCTTTGTCACACATTAAATCAACTTGTCTGTGCACAGATTAACCAATTATTTTAGTGTTCCTTGCCTACCCATCCTCTGCCCTTCCTTGTGTTTTGACTGTATTCCCTTTCAGGTTATGTTTTACGGTTTTTGTTTTTTTCTTGTTTAATTTTATACTTATTGTATTTACTTATTTGACATAATTCCTTTTTTAATTTTTGTATTAATGTTTTGATTCGGTGCCTACTTTGTAATTGGGTCTAACCTGTTAAGTAGTGTATATATATATATATATATATATATATATATATATATATATATGAATAAATAAATAAATAAATAAATTACTCGTTCAATTTGACTCTTTCCATATTGTACTAATTGTTTGTCCCACTTTACTTTAGCAACAATGGTTGAATTCTGTTGAGTGAACAGGAAAACGTATAAGCTCAATTTTATTATCTAGTGCTTCATAAATTATTTCGATATTGTAATGGCTTGCACGATCATCATATAGCAATATAGCCGTTTGTTCATTGCCATACGTGTCCCTAATGGTTTTAACATGGGGTATGAAACTGTCAGTGAACCAAGAAAAAACTGATTCTTCAATCCGCCCATTAGAAGAAGCAGCATATTGGGTTCCTGAATATGCTTTGCTAGACGTCCATCGGGCTTGCACAGCAGCTCCCTTAAAAATGATTGCAGGTGGAAGAAAAAATCCATCTGTTGATACACAAATCTAAACTGTTGTTGATTCGCGGGCCAGATCCACCTGGTACTCCATTAAGAGGTTATTCTTTCTCTCCAAGTGCATTTAAACGATTAGGATCACTAGCAAAACTACTTTCGTCACAATTAAAAATGAACATTGCTTTATCTTCTCCTTTTAAATTATGTATTTCATAAACCTCTTTCAATTTAGAATAAAGATCATAAACTATTGCAGGAACACGTGCATTTTTCGAGATTTTTGCAGATGTTCCGGTTTCTTCAAACTGATGTTGGTATTTCTCTTCATGAACCTTTTGGTACCAATCTTCACCAGACAAATTATCATTCCGGCACCAATTGCTTCAATTCATTCTTATCACAGGGATACCCAATTTGTGCTCGAGGTATTAAACATGTTGCAATTTGCCTTTCAACATCCGCATCCAGAACTGGGGGTCTGCCTGCACTCATTCTATTGTTTGCCATTTGTCTACCTATTATTCTGCGATATATTACAGAGATTGGAATTCCGTACTTCTGTTCTGCTTCACGGTACATACAATTTTTGTTTTGGATGTCATTAACAGCAAGTTGTATATATTTGGAAGAATAACTAGGCGGCGCTTTCTTACGGATGTAAGCTATGGGCATAATAAACCTATAACAATTATAGTATTCTTCAATAAAATACTGCACTCACATATAAATTAACTTAAAATTATCCCTTAACTGCCGTTTATAATTTCTCCACAGCACAAAATCCTGGGGTAATTGTAAACGGTCAAACTTCTGTTTTGCTGATTAGTAAAATTAAGAATTAAAAGTAAAACACATTATTTGCAACATTTTACTAGCTATTACTAAATGAATAATTTTGGTATATATGCGACGTTATATTTCACGTGTTAATCAGTCAAAAGCTAAGAGAGAGGAGACAGAAAGAGCGCATTTTGTTGCACTCCCTGTCTGTTGTCACAAGCTTATTCTCACACCTTTCCTATGTGTTCGTTACATTATTTGAAATCATACAAAGATAGCAGTGTCGTATAAAAGGCAATAGGTACTAAGTACCATAACAATCCATTTATTAAGTTTAAAGAAATTTTTGAAATCAAGACCTCTCTCAAATACGACTCTTATCAGTGGGAGTGACTAGATATTTTTCTATAAGTAGGTGATTTTACCTAGTTCCTAAATAAATTCAAATAATATTTAACATACACTTAATCTCTATCGACACTAAATAGTTGCAATATAAATATACTTTCCTTTAAAAACTGCTTCTCTAACTTCACTCTGGCCTGGTATTACTAAAAAAAGAAAACTTAAAAATTCAGCGCTACTATTAGCAAACTGATTTTTCTAAATTTTACAAATATTGGCAGTTACAGTCTGAATCCCATTTCTGGAAATCTTAACTTTGCAATCAACAAAAACGTCAGTCAATGCAGTTTTTCATATTTGCATTCCAGAATCCCTGAAAAATTACCAACTTGATGTTCATTTCATAACTTGCACTTTATCGCATATTTCAACGGCACAACATGGTTATCATGGTTACATTTCAAGTTCAAATGTTGAACTTCACTTTCTTATGTCTATCTTAGTTCTTACCTACCTTCTGTCTTTTACAAAATCCTATTAATTGCGGTGTTGTGTCCGAATGGAATGAAAGAAAGCCCAATAGTAATTAGCACCCTTATTATACAATATACAGCAGAATACCGAAAAGAAATACATCAATATTTAGGAACGATACATGAACTACCGTGACTACAAAACCTCTCCCCTGTATTTTTCCCTATTACCATTACATTACATTTACCTTAGAGTGTAATGTCTAGAATATACAACACTCTCCCTTGTCAATAAAAGTTCTGAATCACGTTACTAATAACTAAATTATAATATAGTATTTAATTTAATTGCATTTCCTTGAAAAGAGAAACAACATAAAAAAAATACAAATTCAACCGTTCGGGCGGTTTAATTTTTTCGAGTTGAACGTCAAACCACTGGTTCTGGAGTTACATGCTCATAAATTTTGTCTTTATTTGTGGTAGTGGGAACATTATTCTCATGATAAGTACCATTTGTATCATCAATTCCTATAGGTTTTTCATCCAAAGTTGTGAACGTGGATGGCTTCACTAATGTTGGTTCATGAATCATCAGATTTTTCATCTACATCTGAATCTACTGTCTTGTCACCAATTTTTCTTACATGATCTATATGGCGTTTCCACACTCGGACCATCATCAAGTTGGATTGTATAATGCAAATTACCTAACTTCTCTGAAATTGTACCAAACTCCCATTTTACTTTTGGATCGTTATAATTACGAACAGTTACACAAGTTACTACTTCAAAAATTCAGGGTTCTAAATTTTCGTCATAATTTACTTTTGATGTTGGGTAGCTGGGTTTCATTAAAGCTAACCTAGATCGTATCTTGCGATTAAACATTAAGAATGTTGGCGGATTTCCTGAACTACAATGTGGGATTCTTCGATACTGAATAAGTAATCGTTGCAAATTAGTTTCCTTATCTGTGTGTTGCTCTTCTCCCATGGCTTTTAAAAATTTTTTAAAATTTGAACATACTTTTTGGCCTGTCCGTTTGTAGCAGGATGGAAAGGAGCATTACATTTGTACTTAACATTATTCATTTTTATGAAGTTTTCAAATTCTGCCGATTTGAATTGACTCCCATTGTCTGAAATTACTTCTTTAGGAATGCCGTACCTAGCAAATAATGACCGTAAGATTTTTATTGCCTTGCATGAACTTATTTCCTTTAAAATAAAAATTTCTGGCCACTTTGAATAAGCATCAACCACAATTAAATAATACAGTCCTCTAAAAGGATGCTATGAAAATTTGGGTGGATTATTAGCAATTTTATTACATGCTTCACAAGTTTTTGCTAAATGTTCAATATCGGAATTGATTAAGGGCCACCAGCAATAACTGTGCGCCGGTGCTTTCATCTTTACTATTCCAAAATGAGCTGTATGGAGCTTTTTTAGAATTTTTGGTCTGTATATCTCAGGAATTACTGCTCGAATTCCTCTCATTATACAGTTTGACTGAAGAGAAAATTCTTCTTGTGGAATAAAGAATCTTAATTCGGAAGGAATTATCTGACTGTTCATTAACCCTTCGTATAATGGTTGTAGTTCCCGATCCTGTTGCTTTAGCTAAAAGTTTAACAGTAATAGGTAGCGTTTCTATGTGTTGAATTTCAAAAATATCTACGGCTTCAAATTTCACCACATCTTCCGAGCGAAGGAAGATGTGAAAAACCATCTGCGTTGCCATGCAACTTTGTGTTTTTGTATTTAATATCATAATCAAAAGCTTGCAGGTACAGAGCATAATGTTGCATGCGTGATGCAGTTAATACCGGCAATTTTTTATTTGAAGAGAAAATGTGAACTAATGGTTTAGAATCAGTGTATAACGTAAAACGTCTGCCATAAAGAAATTGGTGAAAACGTTTAACGGCAAAAATAATTGCAAAACTTTCTTTGTCCAATTGTGGATATTTTTGTTGCGTGCGTGTAAGAGTTTGTGATGCAGTTTAAATTGGTTGTTCCTGACCATCTGGGAAGACATGTGAAATGAAATCTTCCACAGCATAAGGACTGCTATCTGTGGCTACAATTATTGATAAATTCGGATTGTAATGACATAAAACTTTATCTGTTTGCATTTCTGCTTTTATTTGTTTAAAGGCAGCTTCACATTTTTCTGTACATTGAAATTTTGCGTCTTTATACAGTAATGATTTAATGGAAAAGCTACAGCACTTAAATTAGAAAAAACCTACCACAGTAATTTGCTAAACCCAAAAATGCTCTAACCTCTGTTGTATTGGATCGTTTCATGTTATCTGTGGCATCTGTTTTGCTTTTAAGTTTGTGTATACCGCTTTTATCAATACGGTATCCACAATACTCTATGGAATTTTGTAAAAAGCTACACTTGTGTGTATTAATTTTTAAATTATATTTAGCTAAGCACCTGATTTCCTCCCACCTTGCTAAATGAACTGAATCATTAGGCCCTGTAATTCTGATATCATCCAGAAATACACTTACTCCTGGAATATCTTTAAGAATATGCTCTATATTTCTTTGCCAAATTGCAGATGCTGATGCAATACCATACATCAGCTTTGAATATTCATAGAGACCTCGATGAGTATTCAGAACTAAATATTTGCGATCATCAGTATGTACACCCATATTTAAATAAGCTTGATTCAAATCAATCTTAAAAAAATTTTCCCCTGCTGCCACAGATGAGAAAAGTTCATCCCATGTTGGCAAATGATGATTATCAACTTGTTAATGGTAACTTTGAAATCCTCACACACTCGTACTTGACTGTTGGCTTTAAGAACAGGTACAATCGGAGTAGCCCACTCTGATGAATTAATCTTTTTTAAGCACACCGGCATGTACCAATTTATCAATTTCTGCCTCAATCTTGGGAATTAATGCGAATGGTACATTACGTGCTTTTAAAAGTACTGGTGATGTACCTAGTTTCATAACCAGCCTGGCACTCTTGTCATTAATTTCTCCTATACCTGCTTCCATAACAGTAGGATACTTACTTATTAATTTTTCAATTAAGGGATTATTATCTAAAGATAATTGATAGACTTCTGCCCAGTCTAGCTTAATGAGACGTAACCATTCCCTACCTAACGATGATGTTTTACTTGGTGACACTACATATAAATTCAGCGTATCATCAAAATCTTTATACACTACTCTTACTTTGATATAACCAAGAAAATTGATCTCAGTGCCACAATAAGATACAAGTGTTAACTCGGTTTTCTCTAGCTTTATGTTTTTGAACCACTTGTTATAAACCTTCAAACTAATTAAACTTACACCTGAACCAGTGTCGATTTCAAAGTTAATATTGCATGATTCCACCCCTAGAGTGATCCTAAACTTCTTACGAATGGTTGAATTTGTATGTTCAGTACAATCTGAAATTGGATTGCAATTAGAATCTAGTATGTGAAATAGACTTTCTAAACAATAATCAGTTTCAACATGAAAATTTAAATTAGAATCGTTATTCGAAATATTTTTAACACGAGTTTATGGTTTAAATTTCCCACATACTCTACTTAAATGCCCTTTCTTATTACATTTAGAACAAATAACATCTTTCTTATTACAGTTATTTGCAAAATAATTTGAATTGCCACATCTAAAGAATTGTATTGGGATCTGCAGGAGCTGTTTTGTCACATAGAACATCGTACGCCTTGGGTCCCAAATAATGCAGTAAATACTGATCTTTTAGTTCTGCCAAAACATTGAAAATTTTGAAGGCTCCCTTTAAACGTTGAATCCATCAATTCCAATGAAACTTTGATGGGTCGAATTGTTCTATAGTGAAAGGAGCTTGAAATGAGACATTCCCTATTTGAGGATTGTGCGAATGATCCTCCGGCATGATGAAATCTTACTTTTATTGCCCTTTAATCTTGACCACGTTTTTAGTTTTTAGGTTATGTACCCCAATTTTCTTTTATTTTAATCCGCGTCGCCAGTCTGTTGTGTCCGAATGGAAGGAAAAAAAAACCAATAGTAATTAGCACCTTTATTATACAATATACAGCAGAATACCAAAAAGAAGTACATCAATATTTAGGAACGATACATGAACTACCGTGCTACAAAATCTCTCCCCTATGTTTTTCCCTATTACCTATACCTTTACCTTAGAGTATAATGTCTAGAATATACAACATGTGATCAGCATCCATTCAATTTACGCTGGATAAAGGTTATTGTCACTTTAACTATGTAAAAGTCATGCTTTGTATGTAATTTGTATTATGTTGTAATATTGTTAAGTACACTTTGTTGATTGTTAACTGTGCTTGGGCGTGATGGCGTAGCTGGTGATGTGATGGTAGAGTCTTTAGTAGCGTGTGGTGGTACTTAACTCAGGTCCTAGGGATCTAGTATTGAGTGGAGTAATCACATGACGAAATCAACAACAATATTTAATAAACAATAAATAAACTTAAAACCAAATGACATGTTAACAAAATGTGAAGCAGTAAAAGAGTTAAAGGATTACTTACGTGACCATCTGTACTCAAATCTCTCAGTAACCATAAAAGATTAAGTTACCATTTTGATGGTTGGCTCTGAGCCGACTTGCTCCAGAGCAATGGATGGACTAGGATCATACTTATGCACACTCTGACTGACTGGCTGCTAGTGCTTCGTCTTTTATAACTGTTGATAACAAGAAATTGGTTTTCTGGTGAAGGTTGTGGCAGGCGATAAAAGTGTATGTTTAATGGTGGTAAGCCAAAATTTCCCCGAGTTCTAGAATTTCTGCAGGAAACCTAATTGTGGTTGTTACAAAGTAAAGACACAGTAAAGTCCTGACCAAAAGATTAAATATACAAAAATATAAGTGTGGTGAGGTAATTTCAAGAACATGACATTTGATTAGCATGATGCAAGTTTTCCTAGAACAAAGGATGTACGGCTTACTGATTGTGTTAAAATGCAACATTTTAAAAGTAATCTAAAATAATGGCTTCGCTATATACAACAATATGGTATTATTTTAATGTCTGGATGACTATTGTCTATTGTATATTTTCATAGGAAATGCCCATGCAGGGTCTTGTAATATTATGATATGTTTTTATTTGCGGTTTTAAATTAAGCTATCGACTGGGATTATTATGTTTATAATACGTATGAAAGAAATAATGTTATACCTTATTATCTGAATTATGTTTATAGAAAATTTTTTTTAAATATGCTCAATTAATATTAATTATTCGTGAACTCTACTATACAGAGTGCATTTTATTCTATCCTTTTTTTCTTTGCCATCTAATTTAAGGCGAGGGTAACGCAACGTGTTACACGTTTACCTCTTTTTTTTTATATTCCAGTGCCAGTAACATGTATTCTCATACATTTAAATAAATAACTACTACTACTAATTTAATAGAATTTAAGTTATTGAATTATTTTATGAATTTACAGAATGTATTATTGTTTCAGATGGACAAGGCATATATTGTGCTGCTGGCAGTTTATTTAAGTATTTTGCAAGTTGATTGTACCTCAGAAGAAATATATAAGACTGTGTATCAGACGAATATTGTAGATGGAACTTATTTTAATAATATTCCAGTTGCTGTAAATTCAGAAAGGGAATCTATAATTCGCTTTCCAAAATCTACTGTAAACATTCTTTTACATTGTACTTTTCTTACAATTCTTGATATTTTAGTCGATGTACCCTTATACAGTTTTTGTGTGGACAGAGATAGCTAATTTTTCATATCCTGTCCACATAATGGTGCGACAACAAAAGGAAGCAACTTCATGGGAATTGCCTTTATTAGTACATGCAAAAACAGGTACCTTCCAATTTTATAATACATCGAGAACTTTATGTCATAACAATATGGATGTTTTATCAAGAATGCCAAAAAATACAACTAGTAAGTATTCTTATAATTTGTTTCATAAAACTAATTTCCACTTTTTGTATTTAGAACTAACACAAAAATTAGTTCTTGAGAAACAACTTACAGTTTCTATTTCATCTGCTTCTGAAATATCAACGACTGTAATTTTACGTATTGAGGAACAAGAAAACTTTTTCTTGGAAGAAAATAAACACTATTTTGTTAATATTTCACCTAGTGAACCAAGATTTTTTTACTATAAGTATCCTGATAGACAATCTGAAAATTTTTCCAGTAGCATCATTCTCGAAATTGAGTCATATGATGATATATGCCTAACTGTTTCCATTCAAAATGCTTCTGTTGGTATAATTTTTTTGTGTTATTTGTACTTACTATTTGTGCTTTTTATTTTTAAAATTTATATGTGGTACAGTGTACTCTTGATTATCCAGTTGCAGATTATACAGTTTGTAGATTCTATGTACTTACAATATGTAAATTCATTTATTAAAACTATTTTTAATGAGAATACGTGTTTGGTTTAATTTTTGAAACAAAGGGTGCGATGTATTGCGTTTTTCATTTGGATATTGTCAGATTGTATTGGATGTTAAGGAGGTGTATAAATATTTTTGTGATTGCGACAATCTATCAGTTTCCTAGTCTTCGGAATGATTATCAAACTCTGAATTTGGAGTATTGGTTGATCAGTAGGACTTTTGTGTTGCATATATATGTTCAGTTATTATTTAAATACTTTTTGTATATTCTATAATCTGTTGCAAACATTCAAAATTATACATACATATTTCTAAATGAAATAAAATTGATAGTTCAGATTATCCATGTTTTTCGATTTTCTGTGCTCACCCTTTTAAGTATTACCTTAGATTAATCAAGAGTACGCTGTAGTTACGTTCAGAATTACATATATAGCAATTAATTATGAAAAAACAATTGTTAAAAACTTAAGGGTTTGTGCAAAAATTATAGCAGGTAGAGGCATACGACCTACTTCTTGGCTAGTTAGCTGTCTCGACTATCTACTGACGAACAATTTGGTGACCACTGTTTCAGAGAATCATTCGAGACATAACTGAACTCTGTATGATAGTTATTGACACTTTTTGTTCTAAATTTTGTAAATATAATATTCTTTATGTGACAAAAAATTATTTAAATTTTTTTACTTTAGAATGAATCAATATATTAAATTTGTGTGCACACATATTTCCTTAATATGCACAAAGTCTTAGTTGCAATCAAACATGCTGACATTAAAGGCTCTTGATACTGAAATAAATATTTCGAATATATTCCTCTATCAGTTACTGGCACGGTTGAATAGCTTATAACTATTTTAGTCATAAATTTAGAGGTTGTAGGTAACATTCAACTCGCTTTTAATTGTTTCATGACTATTTTAACCTTTAGCTAGCACCTAAGGTAGCACTTGTTTCTACATTGTGAATCATGCAGATCTCGAGAAATCGTGTTGCAATTAAGTTCTAACTATTCGTGAGAGTGCTATATAACAACAAACTACTTTAGTGGTAATGATGTTATGTAGGTGGGCTTGGCTGTCAATTATACTTTTAAAAATAATAATAATAATATACTAGTCTGTCTGTAATTTCTTGTAAACATTCTGAAAGTTTTGTTGATTATCTTATATTCAAAGTACTAATAATCTTCTGAAGGTTTTCGTAATTAGTAAAATAATAAAAATGTGGATACCTAATGACGAGACACTCAATGAATAATTGTCAAGAACCTCACACTACTACCACCCATTGAGGTATCTTACAGTTATTTAGTTATTCTTAATCACGTCCACTTTCGCACTATCTGTGGCTATTGAAAATAACCGTTTTTACTTTTTTGTATACAATTGAACCAGTTTGAGGTTAATTGCCTACAAGCTGTGAGTTGTAATTTTGTATTTAATACCCTAAACCAGGATGTGCATCGTTCGAATTCATTCATATCACACCTCTGAACTATATCACATTATAGATTATTGTATTGCCATGAATTAGTTACCTTACAAAATACTGGCACATTTGTTTAAAGATAATCGATCAAATTAATTTTCTTAAATTTGCAACCTGCCTTGTGGTTCATTTGGAATTAGCTATTATTAATTTATTATCAGTGTTTCACTCTCTACAATCGTATTTGTGATGCCAATTTTTTTGTTGTTTTTAAATTCTATTGCATGAGCTACCATTTTCATTCATCATCATTTCATCATTTTGTTTTCGACCTTAAGGTCGGTTTGACGCAGCTCTAACTTCTTTTCTATTCTGTGCTAATCTAAAAAACTCTACATACCCTTCACAACCTAAATTTCTAATAATTTGACTAATATAGTTTGGTCTAGGTCTTCCTATATCCTTCTATCTTTTTCCTATCCAGCTAGCTCTACATAGATATTAGCCACCTGATGGTTGTTAAAGAACTCTAACATGTTTACATGATTACCATTTATAAGGAAATGAAATATAACCTGGTTATCCGCTTCAAAAAGGAAAAGTGTTAAATTATATGTTATGGTAAGGCTTAAGCAACAAATCGCTGCCAACATGCCAGACCGCTACCTAATTGTGAGTTATGTCATGGTGACGTTTATTAAATTATATGTTATGGTAAGGCTTAAGCAACGAATCGCTACCAACATGCCAGACCGCTAACTAATTGTGAGTTATGTCCTGGTGACATTTAGTTAACTGATTTTTTTGTTTTGTTTTCGAACTTACTTAAAGTCGGTTTGACGCAGCTCTAAGTTCTTTTCTATTCTGAGCTAGTCTAAATAGGTCTACATACCCTTCACAACCTAAATTTCTAATAATTTGACTAATATAGTTTGGTCTAGGTCTTCCATTTTCATTAAAATAGACTATTTGAAACGTAATTTTTCTGCAAAATATTCAAATTAATTCTCTTCAAAAATATATGAGGTTGCTAAAAAAGCCGAAATACGATCAAATTCTTTCAAAGTTTCCCCTAACTGTACACAATCATTGGTGTGTAATGGAAACCTTTTTTGTGCAACGTAATTCAATTAATAGGGATATTGCACTTGCAAATAATGCTGAACAATTCATAAAAGAGAACCTTATTAGACAACTTGCCTAATTCTTGCCCCATTGTTTCTGTTAGTTTACTTGAGTCCTAGTATCATTAAATGTTTACTTACTCAACAAGACCATACTTTTTTTACTTAACTACAAACAATTGATCATGTTAAAAAAATGAAAATGTTGCTGCATAACTATTTAGTTTAGTAATGACACTCTCAAGCTAATATCAGTTTTATTGGACTGATCCAAGCATGAAAAAACCCATGTGCCAGAAAGCCGAAGTTTGTGACTAAAAGACTGGTCAGCGAATTGAATATTTTTAATATGATTGCATGTATTTTAAGCAACAATGGGACAAATATAATAGACACTGTACAACTTTGTAATTAGAAACATTTTCCAAGTTTTTTCGCAATATTTGGATGTGCACACGATATAACATGCATTTTTGCTAATGTTCTTAAAGTCAAGACAATAGTGAGTATTGTAAAAGGAGTTACATTAGTCTTGAAAAGCTAAAAAAAATACAAGTTCAAATGAATCTTTCAGAACTAAAAATAAAACAAAATATTGCATTGCAGTCAGATATAATTACTTTTTACAACTCCTGAGTTAAAAGGAATTAAATGTTGATTTGCTTTGAATGGGCAGGGAGCCCGTAATAATATAAGGATGCACCATCTAACTGCAATGGTACGGGAGTGGGTTCCTATGGATCAACGAGAAAAAAATAAAGAAAGGTCAAGAAATACAAAAATAGTAAATAACTACGCTTAAATTCAAAAATTCTACCTTACGTTAACACTTACACCGAAAAGTCTTCCTACTTTCAAAATTAAGGGGAGCCAAACAGTTGATCACATCAATACTTTTGTCATTTCTATGTGGAAGACTGTTGTTCTGCATAAAACTATGTGATTTTTATGTCCTAAATAAATTAAATAAAAATCAACCTAAACTTCTATCCATACACATACAAATATCCTTTTATAACAATAATTTCCTAACATCAAATCTGGCCAGGTGTTGCTAAATAAATCTTAATGAAAATCTTAAAAAAACAAAACCAATTTCCACTCCAAATTTTCATGCTTTTCTATCTAATTGTAAGACATTAATAAATCCTACATTATTGGCAATGTCAATTCATCAAAACAAAAAAAAAACAGTTAACTATCAACTTTAAGCTATATAATTGTACTTTCTAAAATACTTAACACCTACATATTTTTTTATATTTTTAACTAAGAACCTTGTAGTTAAATTTAATCACCATTCATCCTGTCAATAAAAAGTAAATCACTGTGAAATTCAATTAATGTCCTACGTCGAAAAATGTCAAACATATTTACGTTCACATTCACATATAAATTATACCTATAATATTACTTGCAGTTTAATTTATCTAATTTAACGTTCAGATTGTCCAGACCACACCAGCTTCCATTTTCTAAATGACAGCTACAGCATAACCCCAAAATTTCAATTCAATGATTGTTCTTTTGTGCTTCAGTCACATTTATTTTTACTGCAATTGCAGTCATAATAGGGCAGTGGTAAGTTATTTTGCTTTGCAGTACGAGTTGCATGCATTATTTTTATAAGTATTGGACTTAAGGAAAATATGAGCTATACATAATGAACTATTGCCATCAACTCTTGAGTTCGTTTATATACGACTGGTTGCCAAATTTGTCATTAGATTACAGTATATGTTGCTTTGTTTTTCAGAAGCGTTTAGGATATCTATATTTATGTCACCCTTAGCACTTCATTTTTCGAAAAGCAGTATATTGCTAAATAATCACGAATTAAATCTCACCAGGAGTAAGAAGATACAAAAATTATAAAGTGGATTCTTTCGAATTGGTTCAGCTTCAGACACCAGAATTTTATAACCAGAATGAATCCTACTGGAAAGACAGTGGGAATGGTGGAATGATTTCTAAAATTCAGTCTAATTTTAAATTTCGATCTAAATCCAAATCGTTTAGAACCCCAATTTTGTTCGAAATCCAGATTGACCGACGAATTTAATTACATATTTATTTAAATTGTTAAAGTGGCAAACAAGTTGGATCTCATAAGAGAAAAATTACTGTTGTCTCATTAAATCGTTCTTTAATATACCAGTTAAAAGGATAGTTCTTTATTTTGTAATTTAAAATTACCATGTACCTGTAGGAATTAATCTTTTCTTTTCCGCTAGTAATATGTGATGAAATTTTGCAATTTGCATCTTGTACCTTATTAAATGACTATGAGATTTGCAAATTATTTTCTAAATGCTAATTTGTTGCATTTTGTTATAATCGTACGCTTGCGTTTGATTTAGAGATCTTGTTTCTTCATTCAGATGAAACTATTTTCAATTTTCGGTTATTATTGTAATTTATTTTAGGTGTATGTTATTTAGTTTTAGAATATTTATAACAGACATTTATTGATTATTATAATTAACGTTTTATTATAGTGTCCAGTTTTTGATTTAAATGAGGCTATTTCCTTTAAAGGGCAATATCAAACGATTGATACTAAAGGCGGAATAATAATTAAGGTTTGTATGTAATAAAAACTCAAATTTTGCTTTTATTAGATAAATTTTAGAGAACCATGTATCCAAGCGGTTTCTTTATTGTGTTCGTTGCAAAAGGTGATAATTATGACTGCAGTCAAGAAAAATCACTTATTCCAGAATATGATAACATTCAAGTTGTCGAACCTCGAAATCGTTCTTCCGTTGTAATGTTTAAAATGAAGCCAACAATATTTAAAGGAGCTTATATTCAGGCATCTGTTTCCATAGTAGTAGCTACACTTTTCTTCTATTTGGTTGTACTGAGCTTTTCTTGGTTTCTATTACACTTTCAAATTAAATGTAGGGGAGAAGATTGGGGAATCAGATCACGCAGTTTTAAACATCAAAATACCAATATTTCAATGGAAGATGAAGTTGATAAAAAAACAGAAATTAACGGTGATATAAGTAATAAGAATTGCGATAAAATAGCTGATGAAGAAGCTATTCATATATCTGAACCAACTAAAACAGATGGTATTGGAGAACTTCGATTAAAACGAAAACTTATTTTATGTGACCTTGCAAGAAAAGATGCGGAATATCTTCATAAAAGATCATACAATTATTTGTGGCATGTGCTGAGTATAGCTATTTTTTATGGAATACCAGTTGTGCAGTTGGTCATTACTTATCAAAGGGTAATGTACCAATAGCTAGAATAATTAATATGGTGTTCGTTTTTAGATGCTACATACAACTGGAAATCAAGATATATGTTATTATAACTTTTTATGTGCTCATCCTTTTATGGGATTTAGTGATTTCAATCACATCTTTTCTAACATCGGTTATGTGTTAGCAGGAATTGCATTTTTTGTTATCGTTTTTTATAGACACAACAGATCCAGACACAAAATGAAGTATCAAATGGTGAGTTTCGTGTTTATCTTAATGCTTAAGTTTGTAGATAAATTGCATTCACATAAACGTATTTTTATAATCATAGTTTGTAGTATGTGATTTATCGTCACGTCCGTTTAAATTATATTGATCTTCATATTACTGAAATAACCAAATCATAAAGTGTTTGATTACATTCTACAAAACTAGGCAAATTGTATACAAAAAGCTCGTACTCGTACAAAAGTTTGAGACAGTTGGTGAAAACTATAAAATGTGGACCAGACTAGGCTTTTTATTCCAGTTAGAGAGCAAGGACATAATGAGAGGTTGATTCTTTTGTCACTTCTTTAAGATACTGTAAAGTATATTAATTACTGGTTCTATAATAATCCACTCCATTTCATTATAATCGCAAACTCAAATAAACTTCAACCTTTTGAGAGACAATACAGAAACCCTTATATAAATAGTTATGAACAGCCCAACGCTGGATGCCAAATAAAATATTCTATGGATGATTGAATGCCTTGGGTGGAAAGTGAATAAAAGTGCTCTGATGATTCTAATTGCCCCTCTTCTAATTATTTTTCTAGCTCTCTGATTAATAAAACCACTGTTCATACATCAGATTTATAATGATACAAAATAATCCTCTTACAAACTATCTTAAATGAAACATTGATGAAAAATAACTTCCTTACAATACATATCTTATATACTAAATATAGAGTCCAGAATATCTTTTAAACACAGGATTATCGCTCGACTTCTTAATTAAACCTTCCTTAATATGTACAACTATCACCTTTGGAAGTCATATAATTTAATATCCTTCTCCATATTAAACGTATCTGAATTCAGTTATATTCAATCCTTATCTTGGGTAATGACATAATCCTGTATCGTGTATCCTTCGAATTAAAGTAAATTTACTTTTACGCACAATTGAAACTGAAACTAAAACTAATAAATGAGTATTTAGAAATCACTCAAATATCTAAACACATTGATTTAAATTTTACCATCACAAATCTTCATGTTGTTAGCTTTAATTTACCGGCTTTGACTTTTTCGAAAACATAATAAGCAAGTCCTGCTTCATCTTCTTTTAAATCGTTTTAAAAGTCCAATTTTTATGCTAATTGACCTCTTAATCAATAACGAACCATTCAAATCATCTATGCTTAGTCCAATTATGAAAACTTTAGCTTGTGTTAGTTTTAATTATTTTTAATTATCTATTTTTTATTTTGAGACTTAAATATTTATCACCACTAAACATTATTTAAATAATTATTACTACCAAATATTGTACATTTTATGTACCAGTTTAACTATGTAACGTATTACATAATTACATTGATGACATGCTGATGTCGAACTTTTAATCAACACTGATTTCCTGCTAGACACGGATAGGTTTTTAATTAACGCGAACCCCTCTCTCCTGACATTGCAGATTTAAGAGTGTCCATCTTGATCTAGTCACTTTGCTATGCATTATTTCCATGTCTTTGAGAATTTTAAGTTCATTGTTTCACACTGCTGTGGGCTATTAAATAATTGGGTGCATCGTTTACATTTGCTATCAACAATAGAGAATTTTAAATTCATTATTTCACTACTGCTTCGTGCTATTTAATAATTGGGTGAATGTTCACTTATCTCAATATTCCATCGTTCTAGAACATGGGGTCATTTAACCACGCATCTTAATTAAAAACATGTCTTTTTTTCATTAAATTACAAATGAAATCTTTTAAAATACTTAATTCATGCAAGTTTTCAATTAGAATACTAACATAAATTCTTTTACTTATGCGATTTTGCATATAACTAACTTATATTTCTAACACATCCCTAGAAAAGGGTAAGCAACATTTTTTTTTGTCAATACATATTTCAACTTTATGTTAGTTGTATTCAAAGCAGATTTTGGAAATAACTATTCAAATGTGTTTCATCTTTTTATTATATCACAATGAATGTCCTAAACACCTTTAAAACAAAATTAAAACAACACCTAATCGGGTTACATAACCTCAAAATTAGGTACAAAAATTTCGTTTTCTACCCATAAATCACTAAAAACCCGCATTTTTTCTGTTGATTTGTTATTTTAGACCTATTTGAAAGTATTTGCCGCAAGGTAGAAGTCTCTAGCAGAGATCGCGTATTGTACACCCTGACTCAGGAAGGTTTCTAGATTAAACACAAATGCCTACAATTTCAAACTCTATTGACGGGAACAAGCTTTTTAAAATTATAAAGTTTCCTTTACTATTTTCCAGAATTATAGCTAACATGTAACTTCTACATATAAAAAACACAGCATAGCAACTGAAAGAAAAAAAATGCAGCCTTAACTTTATCCTTCAAATCACCATTTGTTTGTAGGTAATTTATTAAATTATTTTCTTTAACAAAAGCTGATATCAATACACTTCCAAATTTAGGTTCTCATTGTAACTTAAATAAGTTTACCGTGTTTGGAATCTGTATGACTGTGGATTCGTCAAAGTAGCAACTGCTTACCTGGTTTTAGTTCTAAATTTATTAATAAAATAAAATAAAACAGAAGCTTCAAGTGATGTCTAAAAGTGAACGAATTTGCACAGTCGTTTGACAAATTGGCCATTGTGACAAATTTGGCATACTGTGTATTGCATGATTTTATTGAGGGATATAACGACATTGGATCGTTAGCACACAGCAAGGCAGTAGGATCCTTTGTGTTCATGTGGAGAGGTCTGTATAACAAATGGAAAATATCAGTTTTGCCTATTTTTCCAAATTGGCTTAAATGGTAAGCAGTTGAAGGCTTTAGTTATAATGACTTAGGCCAACTTCAGAAATATGGGTTACTTGTTAAAGCTTTGGTCTCTGCTGCCACAACGTAAAATCAAACCTACCACAAATTTTTGGGAGCAACAAATGATAATTCATATTTTATTGTGGAAAATAGTAATATTCATTGTATATACGGCGTTCCATACTGAATCAAGTTACACTGACTCCCCCATCTTTGATCTTGGTACGTGCAGGCTGAATGCCTTTCATGTAACATAAAACTCTACACAGTGCCACTGATTGGTATGGCTATGAATTTTTACATGCATTGTATTATCATTTAAGACACTCCTACTAGAAGATAAAGCTTTATCTATCATACACCTATGAAAAGACTTCTCTACTAATTGTGCTCAATAAGATTAGTCAAAAATGGTGTTGTTTTAAAGTGGACAATAAAGCTATTAGAACGTTGTAAAAAGTATATTATGGCAGTTTCAAATTGTACACAAGATTATATTAGTTTTAATAAAATCAGGTAAAGCTGTGTCAGATAGTTTTTTTGCCAGCAAAGCTAGAATTTCATGTCTGTAGTGTTTGTTGCGAACAGTTTTTAACTAAAAATATCAAATAAATGAGCCGATGTTACCCTTTCTTTATCATGATCTAAGTTCATTGCTGCAATGTATTGTGGAAAGGTTTATAAAAGAGCAATTACTAAGATATGCAGAAACGTGTTTGGATTTTATTAATATTAAACTTGATGATGCCAAAAGTTTGCATCGCTAAGACAGATTAATATTGGTTTTGGCAATAAATTGCTGTCAAGAATTTGAAAGAACCTGTTTTAAAACTCGAACTTTAATGTTTAAAAAAAGATGTCAGCCCATTTTTAGACTCCACTTTTAAGATCAGTGAAAAGTCACCTATTAAATATAGAATTGTTAGAAGTGCAACTTGTCTTTCTTTACATGTAATGAAAAGTGAAACCCTTAGGAAATGGAGGATCCAAGATCCATTAGTGTTATGTTCTTGTCAAGGTAGATACTTAATTCATGACTATAGATTACTGAAAGACGTATTTTATTATGCATAAAGTAAACTTGCAGACATTACAACAAAGACATTTAACAATAATATACATCAAACAACCAATGCAAATGTTCTTAAATATAGTTATGATTTTTTGATAGCAAAGAGATCTATTCTAGTTTGATGTTGATAGGTTCCTATCTTTCCTGTAAAGACATTCGATGCTTAAAATATGTTTATACTGTTAAATATTGTACTGTTTTAAAGAGCATAAAGCATGTATGGCATATGACACATTTTATTGCATAACCTGCTTTTTGTAAGGTTATATAGGTACCCATTTCTTACATGTGATTTTCCAATGCTCCCCGCGAAGGTACTACATTGGCTAGGAAGCGATTTTTTTTTACCTGGAAAATTTGGAATTTTGCCAAACCCTTGCTGTTCCAAGCAAGTCCCCAAATAAAATATTGATGTATCCACATATAAGCTGAGTATTTGCATTCATCAAAAAAGCCACCTTTTTGATTTTTGATGTCATCATCATTAGGTCTTCAGTCCTGCAACTGGTTAGACGTGTACCCTCATTGTTTCCTATTCTAAGGTAAACTACTTATTTCCACAGTCTCTATCTTTCACTATCTGCGTGTAATAGTCTGATCTAGGCCTACATCTACTTCTTTTTATTTCTATTTCTGCTTGTAATATATTCCGCACTATTCCCCAAAAATGTCTTAGAACGTATCCTGCCCTTCCATTTCTCCTATTTTTTGGTGTTTTTTTTTTGTTTTCTACATATGCTTTCAACAATTTTCACCTTGTTTCTACATTTGTTGTTTTTGAACATAGCCGCTGCTCTTTCTTGTTAGATGCAGTTCAGTTCCCCTTCCATTGTTTTACAAATATACACCCTATTTCCCTGATATTCAGTGGTATGTGAAGGGGGTTAAGCGGCCTGCAGCTACCAAGATCCCCAACACTCGAACATTTGCTGAATTAATAGTTTTCTAATATATCCTTTCGAACAATCAACATTAGTTGAAAATATTTCAAAACCAACACCTGTAGTCGTTGGATGCGTACCTCCAATTATTTGTATTCTGAGCTAGCCTACATAGTTCCTTGAAATTTCCACTGCCTCGTTACAGCTTGGTTCCCCTTCTGTTGTTTTCTAACTATATGTCATATTTTACGGAGATTCAGTGGTATGTGAAGGGGAGGGGGGGGCTCCGTGGCATAGTTGGTATGCGTCTGACTACTACGCCTAAGGTCCCGGGTTTGAATACCGACACGGTCCGCTTGAAAAATGTTATGCGAGTATTTTTCACAAAAATACGCTCTTGTTCGGTTGAGAGGTAAAATGGCGGTCCTGTGTGTGAGTGTTGTCAAGCACGTTGAAGATCCCTATCTTGCTTGGAACAGCAAGGCTTTGGCAAAATTCAAAATTTATCAGGTAAAAAAAACTTACTTCCTGGCCAATGTAGTACCTTCGGGTGGAGCATTGGAAAATCACGTGTAGGGGTATGTGAAGGGGGTTAAGCAGCCTGTAGCTGTGAAGATCCCCCAACACTTTGACATTTGCCGAATTAATAGTTTTCCAGTAAATACTTTCGCACAATTAACATTAGTTGAGAATATGGCAAAACCAATATTTGTAGTTGCTTATAATAATCATTAGGTTTAAGTAGAGTTATTTTTTTTGGGTTTTTTGGGTTTTCCATCTAGGAACTGGTTGGACGTGCATCTCGATTGATTTCTATTCTGAGCTAGCCTACACCTTTTTCTTAAATCCACACAGCCTGCATCTTTTGACTATCTGTATGCAATAGTCCAACCTAGGCCTACCTCTACCTCTCTTTTTTCCTATCTCTGCTTCTAATATATTCCGCACTATTCCCTCATGCCTTAGTATGTGGCCTATCATCCTATCTCTCCCATTTTTTACTGTTTTCCACATATTTCTTTCTTCCTATATCATTTCAATTACTTCTTTGTTCTTAACTATGTCTGCCCATGAAACCTTCACCACATTTCAAAGGCTTTTATATTTTTCCTGTTCTCTTCTCCTACTATCCAAGTTTCACAGACATACGGTGCTGTTTTTCACACATATGTTTTAAGCATTCTTTTCCTTGTTTCTGTGTTTGTTGTCTTTGAACATAGACGTTTTGTTACTGCTTGTCCAACGGCTTTTTGAGTTTCTGCTTGCACCTTATCTGTACCCCGGCCCTACCATTTTTTAAACCCTTTAATGCTAATTCAAACTCATCTCTAAGTATAGGATATCCCAAGTCATCCTTTTCAATGTCTGATTCCTGTTATAATGCTTTAGTTCCCCTCTTGCATATAAATTCCTTATATATATTCTTGCCATCTAACCACTTTTTCTAATTTTCTATAATGACGTTTCCTCCCGCATCCCTTATATTTTTTCTATACGGTTTTATATCCCCAATATTCATTCTAATTAGTTTGTATGTTTCATCGTCTTTCCTATTTCCATCTTCGTTTGTACCTCTTTGCACTTTTCGTCAATCCATTGTTCTTGAACTTCCTTGCATTTGCGAATAATTTCTCATTTTATGGCTTTGTATCTGTTTTCCTGTTTTGTCTGATTTATTTTTATATTTTCGTCTTCTATTAAATTTAGGATATCTTTTGTTATCCATGATTTCTTTTCTTTTTGTGTATACCCCAGAATATCTCTGGTCACCATATCTAAGCTGGATTTAATGTTATTCCATTATGTTTCTACATCCTTAGTATCAGAAATTTTCCCAGTATGTTTCAGCAATTCATTTGACTTTCTTTCAGATCTTTCGTGTATATCTTTATTTTTAGTTACTCAAAGTCAAAATGTCTTTTTCTGTCCCTGTTCCAAATTTTTAAATTTAAGAGCTTGCCTTCATAAATCGATGTTGTGCAGTGTCTATATCTGCTTCTGGGTATCTTCTATAGTCTTTTACGCGATTCTTAAACCATTGTCTAACCAAAATGTAATCTATTTGAAATAGTGTGTGTGATGGTTACAAGCGTATGTG
This sequence comes from Platerodrilus igneus, assembly GCA_036346225.1. Taxonomy (NCBI): domain Eukaryota; kingdom Metazoa; phylum Arthropoda; class Insecta; order Coleoptera; family Lycidae; genus Platerodrilus; species Platerodrilus igneus. The sequence goes on from JARFIW010001384.1 coordinate 570,168, forward strand.
TCTGATTAATCTAGTGATGAGTTTGCATGTTGCAATCCATTCAAACCATTCAGAAATAAGAAAACTACTATAGCAAAAAAATTATGTTTCCTTTATGATCATAGTGTCCTACACTATTTCATTTAGTGATTTTAATTTATGATTATTCCTAGATGTATAACATGTCTATTTAAAACTGTTGACAAATTTCTTGTTGGTTGATCATACAACAAAAATCATCTCGCAAACTTGTTTAGTCAATTTACAACTACGTAGATAAACATACACTACGTGATCAATTGATTGTAATAAAACTATTGCTCCCTTATTCTTGTTACTTTTCCATTGAATCCATTTTAATCCTACTTAGATGGTTCTTGAATTTGTTTCATCACTAACGTACCATCAAATTTTTAAACATCCACCTCATTTTTCTCCACCATTGCTGAACTATTCCAGGAAAGATAACCAACACAAGTCGCAAAAAAATATATTTGTTTAATATACATGTGCAAAACGTTTGCTTTTTTCTTTTTAAACCATAAAATCACAGATCTCTGCTTCCATGAAAGGCTTAAACTAGAAGCCAGTTGAATCTTATTGGTTTACACCTATATTAATAAATAATCCAAGTATAATAGTAAATAGAAGCTGAAATACAAGTTACAGCTTACAAAAATTTTTGTGTGACTCTGGGCAACATGATTGTCACAATTACTGAAATCAGACTGAATACGAACTGTGCAATCAATCACTATGTAACCATCGTGCATCATTTTCTTACAAGTGCAATGATAAGCACCTCATAATTGCATTAATATGTGAACATAATCGCACTTGCAGAATCTAATAACATGGGCAAGTAGCACTCATATGAACCTGATTAGGGTTAGGCTTTACAGATGTCAAGCTGAAGAAAAATTTATGGGTATTTAGTTTTAACCATTAAACACAAGAAATCCAGGGAAATTTAATTTGGTATCTGTTCTTTAACACGTTCAGTGCTCATGCCGACAGGGTGTCGACGCGAGCATTGCTATAGGAGTGCACACGCCGCAGATGTGTCGGCTTAAGACCGTGAATTCTATAAGCTGTCTAGCAATATGTGCACTGCAGTTGAGCTTTTGCCGTGGGAGGAGCACGTTGTTAAAGGTTGCATTTATACAAAAGCGAGAGTGGTTCATAATATTACGGTGTATTGTTCTCGCTACCTTAGTTCACAACTGTTAAATTTATTAATCTCAAAATGGCAGAGGATTCGGTTGCTGGTCCGTCAAGATCAAAAAGACTAAGAATTCGTAATCCAAATAAATTAACTGAGAATGAACTGGAGGCATTAGCTTTGTATTCTGATTCGGACGAAGAACCTTTCCAGAACTCTGATAGTGAATGGAGTGGTGCTAAAGAGGTCGCAGAAGAATTTGCTGAAGACGCTAATGATAATTACAATTATCAAAGTAACGATGGAAATTCTGTTGTCGAACCAATTGTTGAACCCACTGTCGAGCAATGTGGTAAGTTACAGTGGGTGGAGAATCCACCACTACTAAAACATATTCTGTTTGTTGGGCAACAGAAACTAAATGTGCCCTTACCTGGTGATGGAAAACCCATTGACTTCTTTTATCTTCTGGCAGATAACCATTTTTTTGATTTATTGATTAGAGAAACAAATCTATATGCAGAGTGTATATTGTTACACGAAGTTCAGGGACCGCATTCTAGAATTAGCCGTTGGAAACCAGTTGATAGAGAAGAAATGTTAATATTCTTGGGTATTTCGTTTTTTATGGGCATACTACAGTTACCTAGATTGCGAGATTACTGGCGTACAGATCGTTTGTATAATTTACCAGTAAGAAACTACATGAGCCGAGATAGATATTTAATTATATTGAGGTGTTTGCATTTTGCATCAAATCCTCAAGATGGCGAAGACAGGCCCGATAACAGGTTATACAAAGTTTGGCCTTTGGTGGAATTTTTCAACAACAAAATGTTCACGATTTATTCTCCAGGAAAGAACTTGTGTATTGACGAATCAATGCTTTTGTGGCGAGGTCGGTTGTTGTTCCGTCAATATATAAAGAACAAAAAGCACAAATACGGTATAAAATTTTATTTTATAACGGGAAGTAACGGAACAGTTTTGAATATGCAAATTTATACTGGAGCTTTTGATGACTTAGGTGGTAAAGAGCATGCTGCAAATGTTGTTCTCCATCTTCTTCTAAATTATTGTAATAAAGGTCATAGTCTATATATGGATAACTACTACAACTCAGTAACACTTGCAAGGCAATTATTGGAGAGAGGCACCTATTGCACAGGAACTCTACGTATTGGAAGAAAGGAAACCCCTGAGGTAGTTAGTAAAGCAAAATTGAAGACTGGCGAATCTATCCATCGTTATGGAGGTAATGTGTGTGTTGGCAAATGGAAAGACAAACACGAGGTACTCTATCTTACAACCGAACATGAAAATAATTTCACAGAAGTAACATCTAGGTCTGGTAAGAGCAAGATGAAACCTGCGCCGATAGCACAGTATAACAAATACATGTCTGGTATAGATCTACAAGATCAAATGTTGTCTTATTATCCAGTACACAGGAAAACAATTCGATGGTACAAGAAAGTTAGTATGCATATTTTTGACGTAATGATATACAATTCATTCATGCTGTATAATAAATTCTCTAGACCCAAAATGTCATTCTTAGATTTTCGTCATTCACTTGTTGAAACTTTGCTGGTAGAGAATATTATAAAAGAAAATAGAGACCAACCAAAGGAGAATCCTTCAGCCTTGCATCTTCCATCAAAATGTGCAACAGGCGCAGGTGGTAGGAAACTTCGAAAAAGGTGCCGTTGGTGTTCAAAACGTGGTATTCGCAAAGACGCAATGTATTATTGTAAAACATGTACAGATTTGCCAGGACTATGTTTAGATCCATGCTTCAAAGACTTTCACGACAATTTGAAGTAAAGCAAATATAATTGATTTGTAGATTTAGTTTTTTTCTGTTTATGGACGGTTGTATTTTTATAGACTATTTTTTGCTCTATCTCTTTCACATTTACTATTGTGTTCAGTTCTAGTTACTTCCACTTCTAATCTGAACTTTCTTTTTTTGCATGTATTTTTTAGTATATTATGTTTATTTTACACTTTATAGATAATAAAGTCCTAAACATAAATTTCATGACAATATATTATTGACGACACATATGCGTCGCTGAGCACTTCATATTAAAAACATGTGTGCAGTGCTGGCGACGACACGTGTGCGTCACACGTCATTGTCTATTTAAAATTTTGTTGTTGCAAAATATTACGTCATCATCAAACTTTCACAAAAAAAAGAAAGCAATAACCACACTTTCAGCCTATGCTACCAGGTAACTTGGTCAACAGCGCCATGAGCAGCGAACGTGTTAAAAGTTGACAGTATATATACAGGGTATCCCGTAAATGTTGCAAGAAGTTTCAGCAAGTGAAAATATATCTCTAAATATGAAAAAAGTTTCTATAAACATACTCTTACAGATGTGTCATTTTTAGATACAGGGCTTTGAAAAAAATGTATTTGTTTTTTGTCCCTAACTTCTGAAATATTAGAGGTACACAAATGATATTCAGTTGACTTAATACACAACAAAGACGAATTGTGCAATGTATAAAGTAATTTTTAAATATTTCAGAGATGTACATATAGGAACAATCTTTTTATATACCTCTATCACTTCTACGGCACTGGCATAAAACGAATTTCCATTTCATTTTTTGACTCCCTAAATTACGTGTTTTTGAGTAAATTGGCATGTTACAATAAAATGCACCATGAAGACCAATCTTTTTTGATGCAAAATAATTACTTCAGATAAAATGAGAAATCATTTTCATACCTGAAATAAATTGCACTCTATTTTTCTGAAAGCATAACTTGACCTGGTGAATCATTGATCAGCGAAGTTTTCGTAGTATATCAGGGTATCTCTAATTTCTTCAGTCTGCTATCACCATTGCGAGAAGATCTCCTTGATTTAATACTAGCGTTGTATATATTAATGAATTAACATGGTCCTGTAAAAACTCTAGAGGATTGAGGTTTGGAGACCAAGCAGGCCAAGCCACAAAACCTACTTTATCAATTCATCGATTTAGAAGGAATTGATTCAAACGATCATAAACATTCCTAAAAAAAGGAGCAGATGCATCATCATGTTGAAAGCACATATTGTTGTGAATGTTTAAAGGTAGATCTCAAGATAGTCAGGTAAAATTATTCTTAAAAAATACAAATAATAATCACCGTTTAGTCTTTGAGGCAACAAATATGGTCCTAGTAGATTTTTATCTATAATACCATTCTAAATATTAATGCAAAAATTTTGTTAATCTCTTTTTGAGCAATACCATTAAGATTGTCGTAATTTCAAATGCGATTGTTGTGACTATTAAAATCAATATCTTTAATAAAATATGCCTCATTTGTAAACCAAACGCTTCGATGGAAATTTGGAAAAGTTCAGGTGATGAGAATAATCGATCGAAGTTATTACTTGAACCTTCTGAATGTGATATGGGTAAAGTAATACTTCATTCACAGTTCTCCAGTAGTTGATTTGTTATTATTCACAAAATTAGGCATTGCATGAATGCTGGTATAGGGATGATTACTAATTTGATTCAAAATTGCATCTTCAAGAGCTACAACGCGAACTGTTTTTGGATGATATTTCAGTGAACCAATTTTTGTAATTGATGATGAATTCTTTCAAAAGTTGAATGGTACGGGTGTTGACGATTAGGAAAGCTTTCTGCATACAAACACATGGCTTCATGGTCAGTGCAATTAGCTTTACCGTCATGAAATGCATATTGGCTGAATCTTCAAAATTATTCATGCTTATTGGAAAAGTTTGAAATTTTGCATCAGCAAAAAAATCGTAAAGTTGATATATTTCATGTTATTATGATATACTGCAATTTTTCAGTAATGATACCTACTTGATTGTTTTGTAATTCTTATGATGTCATTTCAGTAATGAAGAAAGGTACCTATCTGATTTTTATAATTTGCAGTATATACTGCCGAGAACAAAATCCGGCTGCATCTTATTGTATATGCTGATTTTCTCGAAAACAACATGCTTTCGAGCTTTAAACCAGGTATACATTTTTCGTACAAAACATGTTAGGAACTCAAAAAATGCAACTGGTGTTTGTTTAATGCCATAGCCGTAGAAGTTATAAGGGTAAATATTTCACGTTGCCCCTATATCTACTTCTCTGAGATATTAAAAAAATTACCCGCACATTGTATAATATGACATTTTTGCATATTGTAAGTCAATTGAATATCATTTCTGTATCTTTAATATTTTAGGAGATACGGGCAAAAAATTTTTTGTCAACACCCTCTAAAAACTAATCATCTGCAAGGGTATGGTTACATAAATTTTTCTTTATATGTAGAGTTATACTTTCACTTCCTGAAGTTTCTTACTATATCAGTAATTCTGTTTTTTTAAAACTTATGCACAAACCTAATATTCATTATATCTCATTCTATGTGATTGGATACATGGCAAAAGCTATGATATTTTACATTGAATCAACATTTTTACATTTGATATGTTTAGTGATGCAATGTAGTTAAAAGTATGTGTACGTTTTGCCTAATGTGATCACTTAATTAATATTTTAAATTAGGTAACTGGTATTCCTCAGAATTTTGGTTTATACTATGCAATGAGCCTGGCTTTGATAATGGAGGGAGTTCTGTCTGCATGCTATCATATATGTCCTAACCAATCGAACTTTCAATTTGGTATAGATAGCCATTTTTTATTTTATATATTACTTGATGGTGTATGTTACAGATACTAGTTTCATGTATGTAATGGTAACCTTGTGCATAGTAAAGCTTTATCAGAACAGACATCCTGATATAAATGCCACTGCTTATGCCACATTTACCGTATTAGGAATGGGAATATTTGCATGTAAGTTGAATTTAGAATTGCCTTAGGTCTTGTATAAATTAAAATATCGGTATTTCAGGTATGGTAGGAATTATTACCGGACATATTTTGTTATGGATTATTTTTATAATTATATACCTTTGCTTGTGCTTTTATATTTCGCTTAAGGTATATTTTGTTCGTGACACTATGCAGGGGTTAAGAAATGTTAACGCAAGACGAAAATGTGATGGTCTACTGAAACTAAGACCCAATAAAACAGGTTTGATTTATTAATCTTATGAAATGTTATCATTGTTAAATTGTTGTAGATTTGTTTGTCATTTTATCAATGGTCAACTTTATAAATATAATCATGGCATTAGCACTTAGTTATATTCTTCGAAAATCGTTTGCAACCTACTTATTGGCACTACTTATAGGCAATGCTCTTATGTATACAATTATTTACATGGTTATGAAGGTATATAGTTGATTATGATTTGTATTAATTCTGATCAAGCGTTTGTTTTGTAGATAAGAAATGGGGAACAACTTTATTTAAGAGCAATTGTGTTTGGACTTCTAAGTTTAGTGACTTGGATAGTTGCCATGTATTTTTTTAAACAAAAGGCTACGAGTTGGAAGGTAATGTATATTTTACTTGCTATATTTTTATGGTCATTAGTTATTATTATGCATGCAAAATCAGTACTAAATATGTAATTATGCAAATAATTTAATACAAAGTTTAATGAGTAGGAAATAAAAAATCCCCTTTATTATCATATATCTTTATTTTAAATTCAGAACAATACAAATGTCTCTTTTTACCCAAGCAGCAGAGATATTTAGTAATTGTTACGCATTTATATAGCCAAGCTTTCTTAATAAAAGTTGGTGCTTTTATAGTTAATTCTTGTGGATTGGGATGTAGCCCTTATTGGTCAAGATTGTGTTTTTTGGCTATATATATATATATATATATATATTGCTATGATAAGAGGGTAGTTTAAGGGTAGATTAATTCATAGGGGTTGTAGAATAAATGTAAATAATTTCAACGTTAAGAAAATCAAATAATTTCACCAATTATAGGAGTAAATCGACTATTTTAAAAAAGGTCAATAGCGAGCGCACTGTATATAAATTATAGTTAATTTAATGCATAAGAATGAAGCTCATTTTGCGATAATCAAATACTATTTCACTAAAATAATAATGTATACGTCTTATGATACGCTTTAAGTTCAAGAAACGAGTAAAGATAAAGTTTTAAACGCAACAAATTGCATCAATATAAACACATAATCGGGAAAGATAGATAACCTGGTATTCTAGCTATTTAATAATTTCGTCAAAAATGTCAACGCATTTTAAAACGTCATTATTAGAAAATAAATACGTGACTAGAAATAGTACGTGTGCATAGAAATCCAACATATTTCTGATAACAAATAAATAACAGACGGTTTGTTATACGATAAGCTTTGGACTATAAGCGACACAAATATAAAATACGCGACGGAATGAAAGGAACATTTGGAAATTCTAAGAAGATACTATGATATATTGAATGTCTACGTGCGAGATTGAATGAAAGTACAACAATTAAAACGAGGGAATTTGAGAAATACCAAGGTTCTACAGAGATAGTCGGAAACTACAAACGTTTATCGATAAACACACGATGCACACCAATTAAAACATGCATCGGTGAAGATTATAAATACGATAGGAAACTCGAAAATGGACAGTCCATCCTCAACAAGGCACGAACCACGTCGATATAAAGTAAAAATTTATGTACCAGTGACAATTTGTGAAAAGTCGATAATTTATTAAAAGTGAAAGATTGAAAGTGGCAAATTTGTGCGACGAAAAATAGCCGTTCTACGCTTAGACATAAGGTAAACTATTAATTAAATAATATTCTAATATTTAACCATTTAGGGCTCCGAATAAGGCTCAAAAAAAGGTCCGAATAAAGATTTAAATGTACGTCTAAATAAATACTCTAAATGCATATTTAAACAATACGTCTGAAAATATGTCTAAATAAATTATTTTAAACACTTGCATGGAAATATAAAATAAACGTGAAGATACTCAAAGATACTCAAAGTTACTCCGGAAATCCTAAGGGAAAAATACAAGACACCATTAATCCATTGTTCTGGCCAACAAGTGAAGCAAGTCGAACTGTAACAATCAAGGAGACTGACCACAGATACTCTGAGGCAATTCCAGTGACAAGTAAGGAAAATGCAGGTTAGAGATCTTATTTTTTTTTTCATTTGTTAAAGACTGTTTCAATTTTAATATTTGATATATATTATATATCTGTAAGGGTCAACAAAAAGGTTAATTGAGAATTTGAATAATAGAGAAAGCATCTTTGAACTTCGATAGGTACTTAAGAATAATTACAAAGATATTTTTACTGGCTTTCAGGAAAATTATATTTGGTGAATGTGAATAATTTATTCAGCGGCTAATTTTTGAATTGACAAAACTGTACATATTATCAATCATTATACTGTGTAATTTTGGATTGTTTCATTTAAATTATTTCAACAGCAGAAAGAAAAGGGGTTAAACACTCTTTATTGTTGTGAAGTAGGGCATGCTATGTTTTTGAGCTAGCCGAGGGAGAACAAATTATAGAAAATTTAAAGGGGTTCACAGCAAAATTAAGTAGGAAACATTCGTAGGAAATTTCACTGAAAATTTTTAATGACACCAATCAAAGGGCATAGCACAGCAATAAAAAAAAGGCACGCCAACATAGGGGCTTAAAGGAAATAAGATTTATATCACAATAAATAAAAATTACGCAACGATCATAAAAGGGCATTATCACAGCAACGTAGGGGCTATATCACAGCAATAAAAAATGACCACCAACGTAGGGGCAATATCACAGCAATAAAAATGTGCACCAATTGTGGGGCTAGATCACGGCAATATATATATATATATATATATATATATATATATATATATGTATATTTTGACATGACAAAGGGGTCACTAGAGGTCATTGAAACCCAAATTCTACTAATGAATCCCACCAAGACATAAAAGCATCAGAAAAACAGAAAATTCCGAAAATTTATGGTTACACTCTGTATAATACAAGCTTACTTTTTGCAAAGCGAAAATGCAATTCCGTGTGTATAAATAATCACCCTGTATGATATAAGCGTATTGTAAATACATTGCAATTAATATATGCAGAGCGAAAACACAATTACTTGTTTTTAAATAATTACTCTAAACAAAATATGAAGCCATTTGTTTGTAATAAAAATGCACTTTCCGTGCAAAAAATAAATAATTTTGTGTATTTAAAACCTCAATTTTAATCTTAATTATGTGTATTAAAATACGTTTTGTCGCGAAAACCAATCTTTTTATTACAATTATGAAGATGCGGGTCTTTCTGCATGTGCAAAACCCGCTTATAAAGCAATGAAACTTTAAAATTAATTACCAAATTGACTTTTGTATTACATAAATTCAATTTAAATAAAACATGTTCTCAAAATTTCAAGAGTAATTGAGAAGAAATATGTCGATTTCGTATGACATAATTAATAAAGAAACGTTTATTTCAAGAAGTGGCCGGAACATTAAAAACCCATGAAAATAGATACGAATTATTTATTTGCTTTCGCAATAACTGTAGGAGAGATGTAATGCGACTAGTAACCTTATATGTATTAGAGAAAGACGGGCAGCGCATGTCACTAATAAGTGGATCACGCTAATGAGGTAATAAAACGAAAAATTCCCGGAAACTTGCATCGCTATGGTGTACTACGTTCTGTACGGACCTGGAACATACTAGAAAAGAAGTAATTTTTATATATAAACAGAAGTAATCGATTTTTCTTGATCCTCTTTGGGAATTAAACCACTCGTAGTTGTTAAAATCTTTTTTATTTGCGTTTCGATCCATCACCTAGAATTGCCAAAATACTAAAAATTTCAAGTTTGACATTTATTAATGTTTTGATATATTTGGTTTGAATACATTAGGTGAAAATTTTAATGTTTAGAAGAACGAGTGCCTTCGATTTGTGTTGTGCCCAGGGAGCTACTTTGAGGCAGCCAATAATCCGCTTAATGTGAAATCAGCTGATTAATTTTTATATAGTTAAATTTCATATAAATTTAATAACTAGAGGATTGGAAAACATTTTCTAACGTGTTTCTGTTTATACGATTGAGAGAATGGTTACTAAAGAAGTGTGCGAATACATAACCGTAAAGCTTAAGCAGCCATTTTTTATATTTATCTTGAGGAAAACTCAATATGATTTAGACTACCTCTTTGGTAGATTTTAACATGGTTTTGAGGCGACCCTATTGCGAGTTTATACTTGTCAGATCGCAATGATGTTTTATGATGGCTCTTAATATGCTTATTATTAATTAATTAGTTATTGTATGCAGAAATAAAAATCATGTATGTAGGCTGTATTTCATGTTAATATCGCAAGGAAAACCCAGAAAAAACCTAGATATCGGTGGCATTTGATTTTCATTTATTTCTTTTAGTAATGGAATCCATTGTTTACTGAAAGTCACAGATTCGTTTGCTACGATGTTATTTTTGTGTTTGATTATATAAGCAGCTTCTTTGATTTTGCATTTTTGGTGGTTCTATTCTTTATCAATAATTTTTGGCCAAACAAACCTTATAAGCGTGGGAATAAAAAAAACACGTAAAAACTATCCACAAGAAAGAAGGTGCGAGTTCTGTAAATTGTAAGCAACTTTAGATAAGGAACATTTTTGATAATTAAGTACTTGTTAGGAATAATTTTATGCTTGAAAAAGTTATGTTCTAAATGTTGTATATTCTTTTGTATGAAAGAAAATATTTTAGACCGTATATATGCTCTATGATATTGCTGTGGTTGATTTCATTTTGAAAACTTCATTAATTCGTTGAGCTAGTCAGACACTGTAATGTTAGAAAGGAAGATGTCAGAAATTTTAAATTTTACAATTTTCTGTAGCTGTATCACAGCACTAATTTAGCAACGCCCCAAGCCGGTTGTTATCATAGCATTCTTTTAGCGACGCCGAACGTTGAAACATTTTTCCTTGGCTTACTAAAACACCAGCCCCACATTGGGTGTCAGTGAAACGTATCCTCAAGTGCCTCACATTGCCACGCTAGCGAAACGCTTTTCTAAACTTCTGGCCGACACTACTTTATAATCACCATGCTCCAAGTTAGGTGTCTGCAAAACAAAGTCTTCCGACGTAACTAGGGTCTATTCCTTGGGTAGAGCTATGAGCAATGGGGGTAAGTCGAAATCTGTGGGGGTCACACTCAAACTAAAACAAACAGGCGCCACCAAGTCCAGATTGATTCATGTAAATGGCATGGCTAATTTCTAAGGCGGACGTGGAGACCCAAAGAAAAAAAGATCGCCTTCGCTGACAAAAACCTGTCTTAACAAAATAAGACGCTGTTCCTGTAAGGAAAAATAATAATTAAGTCACATAAAAAATGGGAACACTATTTGTGTCCCTCAAATATATCTAAAATGCAAAAGAATGTTTCCTACATAAGGGTACCATAAAATTTAACTCTCATTGTTTTTGTTTATCAGGTCTGATCAAACTAGATCAGAATAAAAAGACTTTAAGCGTGGATTATAAATTTACTAGAAAGAATTTTTCTGTTTCTGTAAATAAAATTTAATGCAATAAAATAAAATGAATGCTTGAATCACTTGAAAAATTAATGTAAAGTTTATCAACTTGATTCTTACTCAAATATATTACAACCCAGTGTGACTGGTTATACTAAGGTTTTCTAACCCAATCAGATCTGTGTAGGTTATTTACAAATTAATATACAAAACTTTCTTTTAAGTTAACAGTATTAAAATCGATTTGAAGTCAAAATATTCACAAAGATATTCTCTAATTTTATCAAAGGTGGTAGTAATGTAATACTAAACATCTGCTTGCAATTGTGCAATTGTTGACGGCATATTTTAAACAAACAAGTGACGTAGCCGCAGCTGTTAATTTATGCTGAAGCCACGTGTAGTCACATATCTACGAAACTAAGTGAAATTTAAATTTGATACTGGAGAAAACCAGCTTAGCTACAGATAAACTGAATAACAAATTTGTGCTTCTATAAAACAAAACGAAATAACGTGCTTTTAGAAGGAAGCACTGAGGAAATCTTAAAGCTATTACGAACCAAACCCCGGGCTGCTGTCCTTGGCTAGATTGGGAACTGCATCGCCGTGCGGAGTCTGCAGCTAATTATTCCTGCTTTCCATGCTTTAAATACAGGTGTTGAAGCGAAGTGGGTTTCTTACATTGATTCAAAGTTGCATAAATTTTGTAGCGTAATCTTCCATGGTCTAATCTTAGTTATAAATATAATTTTCGTTGCGTAGTTTGTAAGTCGTAAGTTTGCGAGTCGTAGTTTGCGCTAAACAAATTTTTAAATTAGATACTATGATAACGAATATACAATACCAACCGTTACTCAGGAAGTGTGTCACACAATTAATGCGACCCGGAGGTCACTCGCCATTATCTTCGAATGCATGCTGTCGCTGCTTTTACCTATCGACGAGTGCCTCTGCCGCGTTCTTGCATGGTGGGAGGGTCCCGAGGGGGGTTGTCTATCCTTTCACGCGCGTGCATGTGGCTGTGGAATACATCGACCTCCGAAACAAATAGACTAACGACTCTAGATACTGTATTAATGCAAAAATTTGATTGTTACACGTATTATTACTTTAGTTAATAAAGGTGTTTTAACATTCGTTGTACCTTTAAATGAAGAGATTTTTAATGCGAAAATAAAATTGTTACACTACCCCTTTCCTAAAAGAAAAAAATTTTTTTTTTTTAAGGAACAACTTCAAATATAACAAATACAAAAAAAATTTTTTTTATTATAATAATACTAGCCTTTTCTACCTTCTTAATTAACTATGCAATTTTTATGAATTTATTCTAATGGGGGAGACAAATATTTACAAATGCGAGTGTGTTGGTAACTACGTGTACCTGACGTCCATCGGGAGACAAAATCGGGGAGTCACAATCGGTATTAATCAAAATTGGGAGGGGGTCAAATTAGAAAGTCAAACACTCCACGGGACAAAAAAAATTCAAATTCACGATAATTCTTTAACTTGAGGTTCTTACTTCTAACAAGGCTAATATTTACTACCTGTAACCAAACGTTTTACAATTTATTTCAAATTCCACAAAAAAACTTCACTTCCTGGAGCTCAATTAGCTCTCTCTACAAAAAAAGGAATGCTTCCTCATCAAAACAGCATAAGTATTATCACTATAAGGTGACAATCAAAAGGCAGACCCTACTAATAGGTCTAAATTCAAAACACTATTATCACAAAGTGATAATCAAAACAAAAGTGACCTAACCAAAAGGTTACTTATCAAATCCAAATACAAAATATTATCACTTTATTACAAAGAGATAATCAAAACGAAGGTAACCTAACCATAAGGTTACTTAACAAATTCAAATACAAAATATTATCACTTTATTACAAAGAGATAATCAAAACAAAGGTAACCTAACCATAAGGTTACTTAACAAATTCAAATACAAAATATTATCACTTTATTACAAAGAGATAATCAAAACGAAGGTAAACTAACCATAAGGTTACTTAACAAATTCAAATACAAAATCGAACCAGTTAGGGCTGTAATATCCTACACCCTACTGATTATCCTATCACTAAGTTCCAACAAACAACAGATCTCATTAGTGATGGACCAAATGGTGAGACTCACCAAGCCAACCTTGACCTTATCAAACCAAAGAATTTCGAACGGTCAAAAGAAACAAGGGAAAGAATAATCTAATATTCTCTCTACCTCAATATGTAGAAATCAGGACTAACAGTTAAATAGCCCACTTACTTCTACATTGTAAAGATATCTGTTAAAGACATCTTCTAAACACATCTCTGAATAACGCGCGAGCAAAACGACCAGCGTGCAAACCAAGGCACACCTCAAACTTACAAAATCTACAAAATCTACAAAATCTCTAACCACTTATTTCACTTCTCAAACAAAATACTCAAAATTAATGAACCGACACTAAATCAAAAATCGGAACAAAACAAAGCAAATCACTACTGCATTACTTAACATCAAAGAGATGACCGGACCGGAACTAATCGTCAGGATCATCATTTTCATTTGGATACGACGCTTCAACTGGTTTCAAGTCCTTTACGTGCCATTTCCCTGCTCTTGTTCCATCTTCGTTCTCTAACTCATACACTAAATTGGAATGTTTTTTTCGAACTTTACTCATAATGAACTTTGGAGCTAACTTAGCGGAAAACTTATCACTAGCACTCGAGAGGACCTTATTAGCTCTCCAAACACTTTCTCCGACTTGGAATGAACTGTCTCTTCTCCTAAGATTGTAGCGTTTACTCGAACGTTGATAAGCTACATGCAAATTTTCACGGACATTCCCAAAAATATCAAACAAAAGTTGACGATCCAAAACATAAGGTCTACTACTGGAGACGACATCAACATCCTCACCAGGTTTAAAATCATCATTATAAGCTTTTCCACTTAAGGGTACCTGACGACCAAAGACTAAAAAATTTGGAGAATAGTTGGTGGACTCATGTTTTGCTGAGTTGATTGCGTACTGGATCTTTGATATCTCATTATCCCACGTATCATGTCCTTCTACGTATGAACGGATAGCTGTACCAACTGTCTTATTGATTCTTTCCACAAAATTGCATTGGGGAGCATAAACAGCATTATACCAAATCTTTTGAATTTCGTACCTTGCACACAAAGCTTTAAAAATATGTCCAATTAATTGTGGACCATTATCACAAATAACAAACTGTGGTACTCCGTAGACAAGAAATACTTTTTCCTCCAAAAACTTCTCAATCAAATGTGCCGTGGCACTTCGCAAAGGTTGCAAAATCGAATATTTCGAAAACCAATCACCAACTAAAAGCGATTTTCCTGCTTCTGAATCATCAATAAAAAAACTAATCACGACGATAGCTAACAAAAAAAATCAGTGTTCAGGTACACTCTCATCCTACTACCAATCGAACTGTCGAAACAAATACAATGCTTCACAACGCCAAAATATGCTAGAGTGACAAACCCTCTACGAGTCTCACCTAGACTAACAATACCAAAATTTACATCAAATCAAAAAAAATGATGCAAAAAAAATTCTAGAGCGCCTAACTCACCTCGAGTCTCGTCTAGACTTATGTAATGCCGAGCGACCAACTCTTCCTGAGTCTCGTCTGGACTAACATACTGCTGAGCGACCAACCACGACGACAAGTTCTGCCTAGACTAAATTGCGTTGCAATGCCGATCTAAACAAAAATCTGCTAACAAAATCAAAAACGTGCTTCTGCACAAGAGCAATTCTCAAATGACACGACGACAGCTCACTCCAATGTACCTTCAAAATAGGATCTCTAGCCTTATCATCAAATTTGGACAAAAATGTTCTTTATTGACTCAAGCAAATCAAACTACAGGCTTATCAGCTTCTTCAGCTAACAGTCTTCCAAAAATTTTCTTTTCTCCAAAACTGGTTTCTCACTCACTACTCCCGTTCCTCTTTAAGTAGACAAACAATTCGGAATATCCGACATGATTACAAAAGCCTAATGGAATCAAACTGAAAGATCTAAATGATTTGAACCTTACAAAAATGATCAAAACAAATTCGTACTACTAAAGGTAAAAATCAAGAGGTGTTTTGGTAAAATAATTTTGCCAAAACAATATCAAAAAAATTATATGGGGTCAAAATAGAACGAACGTCAAAAATAAATTTGACCAAGTTAATCAATTGACTGTATGAAGGTTAATGTTACAACCAATCTTTTATCCAAAGCAAACAAACAAATCTAAATGTCAAATCGACTTTAAGCAAACAAATTTCGACGCAAAATAATTTTTGGACAAATAGATTTCAAAGCAAAATAAATTTTGAGCTAACAAATTTCGAGGCAAATTAAATTTTGAATAACAAATTTCGAGGTAAATCAAATTATGAACAAACAAATTTCGAGGCCCCAAACGTTGCCGGCGCCAGTGAAACATTTTTCCTTGGCTTACTAAAACACCAGCCCCACATTGGGTGTCAGTGAAACGTATCCTCAAGTGCCTCACATTGCCACGCTAGTGAAACGCTTTTCTAAACTTCTGGCCGACACTACTTTATAATCACCATGCTCCAAGTTAGGTGTCTGCAAAACAAAGTCTTCCGGCGTAACTAGGGTCTATTCCTTGGGTAGAGCTATGAGCAATGGGGAAGTCGAAATCTGTGGGGGTCACACTCAAACTAAAACAAACAGGCGCCACCAAGTCCAGATTGATTCATGTAAATGGCATGGCTAATTTCTAAGGGCGGACGTGGAGACCCAAAGAAAAAAAAGATCGCCTTCGCTGACAAAAACCTGTCTTAACAAAATAAGACGCTGTTCCTGTAAGGAAAAATAATAATTAAGTCACATAAAAAATGGGAACACTATTTGTGTCCCTCAAATATATCTAAAATGCAAAAGAATGTTTCCTACATAAGGGTACCATAAAATTTAACTCTCATTGTTTTTTGTTTATCAGGTCTGATCAAACTAGATCAGAATAAAAAGACTTTAAGCGTGGATTATAAATTTACTAGAAAGAATTTTTTCTGTTTCTGTAAATAAAATTTAATGCAATAAAATAAAATGAATGCTTGAATTACTTGAAAAATTAATGTAAAGTTTATCAACTTGATTCTTACTCAAATATATTACAACCCAGTGTGACTGGTTATACTAAGGTTTTCTAACCCAATCAGATCTGTGTAGGTTATTTACAAATTAATATACAAAACTTTCTTTTTAAGTTAACAGTATTAAAATCGATTTGAAGTCAAAATATTCACAAAGATATTCTCTAATTTTATCAAAGGTGGTAGTAATGTAATACTAAACATCTGCTTGCAATTGTGCAATTGTTGACGGCATATTTTAAACAAACAAGTGACGTAGCCGCAGCTGTTAATTTATGCTGAAGCCACGTGTAGTCACATATCTACGAAACTAAGTGAAATTTAAATTTGATACTGGAGAAAACCAGCTTAGCTACAGATAAACTGAATAACAAATTTGTGCTTCTATAAAACAAAACGAAATAACGTGCTTTTAGAAGGAAGCACTGAGGAAATCTTAAAGCTATTACGAACCAAACCCGGGCTGCTGTCCTTGGCTAGATTGGGAACTGCATCGCCGTGGAGTCTGCAGCTAATTATTCCTGCTTTCCATGCTTTAAATACAGGTGTTGAAGCGAAGTGGGTTTCTTACATTGATTCAAAGTTGCATAAATTTTGTAGCGTAATCTTCCATGGTCTAATCTTAGTTATAAATATAATTTTCGTTGCGTAGTTTGTAAGTCGTAAGTTTGCGAGTCGTAGTTTGCGCTAAACAAATTTTTAAATTAGATACTATGATAACGAATATACAATACCAACCGTTACTCAGGAAGTGTGTCACACAATTAATGCGACCCGGAGGTCACTCGCCATTATCTTCGAATGCATGCTGTCGCTGCTTTTACCTATCGACGAGTGCCTCTGCCGCGTTCTTGCATGGTGGGAGGGTCCCCAGGGGGGTTGTCAATCCTCTCACGCGCGTGCCTGTGGCTGTGGAATACACCGACCTCCGAAACAAATAGACTAACGACTCTAGATACTGTATTAATGCAAAAATTTGATTGTTACACGTATTATTACTTTAGTTAATAAAGGTGTTTTAACATTTGTTGTACCTTTAAATGAAGAGATTTTTAATGCGAAAATAAAATTGTTACAACGTAAGGCACTGTCACAGCAATGTATATATATATATATATATATATATATATATATTTATTTATTGCTGTGGATCGGGGAGACAGTCTCTGGGACTCTCTAAAACCATTCGAGCCCCATTGTTGGGCCGTCATAAGATTGCTGTGACTCGGAGATTTAAAGTTTTAAGAATCGAGAGTGAGTCATTAAATACTTTTCAAAATAAAAAATTTCACAAAAAAAATTTCTTACCCTGATTTCTGCTTCAAAATATCTTCAGCAGCTTCCCGGGCTAGCTCAGCTGTGCTTCTTCTCGGATACCTAATTTTACAATCATTCTTCATGCCCACTTGCACAGCATTCAATAAAATCACCAAATAATACAACAATCATACAATCTTTTATTTATCGCTATTTACAAACAAATTATTCTCAGGTGTAAACAGTTTGGTACACTAATTACAACTCAATAAGTGATATGTTTTAAAGTCCTTGTTTTAAATCATTATTTGCAAACACATTTAATACAATATGAGTAGATGGGCCCCAAATAATACCCTATATTTATTGTACACTGGAGTATGGTGAGCTCATAATAACCCAGTTTATTAATGTATGCCTTTTACCTTGCATAAAATTACTACAAAACTAATAAACCCATGTACCCCTAACAATCCAATTTATATTCATAACAAAATTCAATAAGTTTTCAATACACCCTTTTTCAATAATTTAAAAACCCCAATAATTCTCCAGTACATGTATCTTGCGTTAATAACTATAAATAACTCCAATATTCACTCACACATCACCAAAATAATACCAAAAGTTTATCAGATAACGGAAAATTCAAATAAGTTACCTGAAGAATGCTTCAAGTTTCTATCCCTTCAGACGATGATTTCCAGAACCCCTCAGCTTCGTGATTATGCGCTCTGCTTCTCCACACATGCATAGATGAAAACCCCAATATCACCAAGCATTGCTTCAAAATATCATTCCATAACAACATACAAACTCACGTATATTATGCGTCTATTTATTGATTTACTAGCCGGGTATGATAGTAATTGGACCTCTGTTAATTTGATTTTCACTACACTACTCGTATCTTTACGTTAATAACTAGAAGGTCATAACTACCAATTTATAAGTTCCAGCAGTACATCTACGGTATAATGAATATCTTTAATATTCACAAAAACTCTACTATAACGTCGGTCTATCGTTGTAAATCGTTAAAAGCGATGAGAATACAAAGAGAAAGCCCCCAATTCTCTCATAGTATTTATATCTTTACAATGCCACCTTTAGCCCACACTTCACGCGAAAAACTTATTTTAAAATAACACTTCTGCAAATTTTGATATAACTGACTTAAAGCTTCTAGAAATTCACCTCGTGGACACTCCGTATAATCCGGAAATCGCTTCCACCTGTTGCATGTTCGACCGTTTGTAAACTATCCGTTTCAACCAATGATTCTGTTCTGTGTTGTCATGAAACTCCGCCTGTAATATTTTTATCTCTGTCTTATGCATGTTTGATGTCGCGTTCCAAACCACACTTGAGTTGTAGAAAATCGATATTGCTGACAGCGTCCCATCTCTCCACGTGGATTCAGTACGTGCGTTTTGAAACCAATGCTTTTATATCCGTCTCTATCTGTAGCATATTACTGATCGTGCATCTCACCTACTCTTTAAGAAACTTTGTTAGCTTGTTATTCGAAGCCACTGACGGTTGAAAACTATTTTCTATGAAGCCCGCTTTATTATGCTGATAATTTCGAAGAAGGTAACCTTTTAAACATGCAGGTGTTCTTAATTATAGACTGTTTAAAACAACAATTCTTGGAGTCTATATTTCACGGTATCCGATAAAACTGACGTCCTTTGTTACCAAGAAACCTTTCGCCTTGGGATTATCGATTTTCTATAACCTGGTGTGGTTTCTAATGCTATTACACATTGAATTAAATTAAATTAATTATGCGTTTCTATTTGTTTTTAAAACAGGTTTTCTCTATGTACTTCTAACTTTTCAATCATTACTTATAAAATTATGTCACTACTTGTCCGTTTAGATTTAAATAAATTAAATAAATTTTTGTGCGTAAATAATTTGTTTGTTTCTCTATTCAGGGTGTTTGAAATTGCATTGCTTACCTCAAATTTAACCCTTTGAATCCATAACAATATATATATATATATATATATATATATATATATATACAGGATGTCCATGTCCTGCGGGAAAGTTTTATAACATTTTTTGTTATTCAAGAATTCAACTTCTGTTTAAACAATAGCCGCAGCTAGGCCGCACAATCTAAAAATATTTTGCCCTATATACAGGGTGTGCTATTATGGTCGCCAACCCAAAGTTATGTTTTTATGGAACACCTTGTATTCGGTACCATATTCTGAAAGCTTTTCCGATATCGATGAAAATGATAGAGGTACCATGGGTCCGTAGTGAATTTGAAGGATCAATTCCTTCACAAGATTTTCTATATCCTGAAGTATCATTAGCCATAGCATATGGTTCATGTTTATACTTTCTACTATACAGGGCGAATCAGAACACAAAATAAACAAAAAATACATTTTTTCAAATAGCACTCTACATATTGTATGTTACTATTGAATAGCATTTTTAAAGAGATTTCCAATGGTATAAAACTTTGTATAGGTTACATGAGAAAAATTCTGAAAAATTGCGGTTTTCGGAATGTAGAAAACTAAGCAGACTATTATCATCAAACCTGACATCAGATACTCAGTGCCAACGAGGTACAGTAGCAAATAAGAAACTCTTATTAATCAATGGCAGAAAAACAACTTTTATCAATAAATACATGCCGAAATATTGTAAATGTAATGAAAAAAAGCAAGTTTACTATAGCAAATGTTAAGAAATACCATCATTTTGTTTGATGTAGACTGCTAGCCTTCTAGTGAACGGAATTTGTATTCAGGCCAGCATTGCTTCGCCAATCGAACAGAATGTTGCGTTTATTCTATTCTTCATATCCTCAGAAGTCGTTGTGAGAATTCTATAAACGTGTTCATTAACAAAACCCCATAAACAGAAAACCAGTGGTCAGGAGAACAAGCTGGCCAAACAATAACTCTGTCTCTGTCAATCCACCAGACGAATTGGATAACGTCCGTAGATTTGATCTTCAAATGAGGTGGTATCGAGGTACTTTGGTGAGGAGAGAGCTTTATGGTGAAATGTAAAGAAAAGAAGAGATTAGAGGTTTTATATATGTATTGAGGCATACAGAATTGATTGACTTAATATTAGAGTGAAATATCATGGGTAAAAATTGTAGAGGCAGATCGAGGTTTGCACGTGATAAATAAATTCAGATGGATGTAGGATGTATTAGTTACATATCAATGAAGAGGTTAGCTCAGTATAGGTTAGCATGGAGATCTGCATCACACCATTCTGCGTACTGATAACCCTACAACTCAAATGATGCACAGAATATTATAAAATATTAAATAAAACCTAAAGTGAGCAAAACATATATGAAACTGGTTAAATTTTAGAAAAAAGTAATCAGAAAAAAAATTATTGTTTCCTTTAGAAGTAACAAATTATCTGCCAAAATTGCACTTTTTGCATAAAATCATTACTACTAGGATAATTGAACTGCATACATAATTTTGACCAATAAGACCAGTATATACGTTATAGTATTACAACTTAGTTTCTAATATTTTCTTGTAGGCAACTGCTGCGAAATCTAGGCAGCTAAACAAGGAATGCATTTTACTTGGATATTATGACTTCCATGATATTTGGCATCTTTTAAGTGCTCCTGCTTTATTTTTTAGTTTTATGCTAATTTTATGTTTGGATGATGACTTGGTTAAAAAACCAAGAAACCAAATTGTAGTGTTTTAGGATTTATTTTAAATACTTTTTGTATTTCCTATGTTGAAGACTGTTTGTTTTAATTAAAATGTTGACATGATGTGTTCATTATTTAGAGTTAATATTTATAAAATGCTAATAAGTGGATTTATTTTCTATTTTTCCTTCATTGTACACGTAAATATTAATATAAACATAGAAGTCGTCTGTTGTTGAAATGGAAGCAAAGCTTCCAAAATTACAGTTCAAGCACAGCAATGCCATATTGATTAACTATTTACTATTCAAAAGTGCATACAGGAATACTCGAACCAGTGCAGTATGACGTGCCTTTTGAAAGTTGGGCTGCAGCCTTTGTACAGTGCAGTCACATAAACAAAATGTGCTTAATCGCTTGGAAGTACTTCGAAATATGACTTCATACACCACACAAATCAACAAAACCAAGGTCAGTACTGTGCTTTTATCATCTTTTTTTTGTATTCAATAACCTTTTGTATAAGCATGCCACTTGGGCACCTATTTCCAGCTATATAGCTGGTGGTCTTATCAAGTCGATCTAACTTTGAACCTAGCTTGTACATAACAAACAATCTTTTACCCGCAACACAAAAAATATCCTACGCATTTCCAGGTTATTGCAAATTCATTCTTTAACAAATTGCATTTCAACGAAGTAAACGTGCCCTATATAATTTTTTTGTTCAATTTCAGGGCTTGTTACATACAGTTTTGGTCCCCCAGAATATCTAGCCGGTAATTCACAGAAAATTCGTTGAAGTATACTGCTAAAAATCCCGTTTCAGTAAAATACCGAAAACTTCAACTGTACTAACAAAATTGGTTGCCGACTGACTCAGTGCGATGGGTGGTATGTTTGAAAGAGGTTCTAGAATGCTATTGGAAAAGTCCTCGAAAAAACAACATGACGGTGCCAAAATCTGAAATCAGAATGATTCTGGCTTAAAAAATACCTGAAAATTCATTACAGACAATATTACTTTAAACCTAAAATAAACATGAAACCTAAACACGTATACCAATTTAAGACTGCTTGCTAACTGCAAAGAAGGTTCTTAAAAGCAAATGTTAAATGACCTGAAATACTCAATCATGCTTCTGGATAATCACAACAATTTATTACAGCAAAACCTTAACTATACCGTTACAATAATGGAAAACAAAACCAATTATCTACATATCTTTATGCAATTATATACAACTTGTTTCTAATTATATAGCACACTTATATTTTCATTACAAATACATAATACAGTCTTAAGTAAGCATTAAAATTCAAATGTGTCATACAGTTGCTTCACTAAAAACTTAAATTTAACACAGACATACTATCGGTAAATTCAGTCAGTTCATGGATTAACTTATAACTGTTTATTTATAAACCTTAACTCTGCTATAATTTCAGGATTTTCTTCTATTTAAACACCTGACCAGTGATTGACCTATCGTTTCATATTGAAACTGACCCACTTGGCAGGGAAAAACCTGAACGTACTTAAGACTACTCGCTCTTATTCGCTATTTCGTATTGTTGATCTAGAATCAGAAACTGGGATTTTACATTTATTTGAGTTAGCACAAAACTGTATATGACCTCTCTTTATGCTCAGACGATGAGATCATCTGGCATCGACATTATTCTTTCGTACTTGAAACAATTGAAGCACGTCTATACTAATTACAATGATGACAGCACCTATAACTATTAAAAACTGACATATGAATTTGACAACCTTTGAATATGGATTGCATATCATACAAAATAATTTTACTTTAGATCAAAATTATCATCATCATCATTAGGTCTTCAGTCCTGGAACTCATTAGATGCGTACCCTCTGAGCAAACCTACTCATTTCCCTGAAATTTCCACATTCTGCATCTTTCAATATCTGCGTGCATTAGTCTGATATAGGCCTACCTCTTCCTCTTTTTTTCTATCTCTGCGTGTAATATATCCCGCACTATCCCTCCCAGCCCCATGCTTTAGAACATATCCTGCCCTACTATTTCTCCTATTTTTTTTTGTTTTCCACATGCTTTCAACAATTTTCTCCTCGATATTCAATGGTGTGTGAAGAGGGTTTAGCAGCATACGGCTAGCAAGTTTCCCCAACACTCGAACATTTTCCAAATTAATAGTTTGCCAATGTATCCTTTCGAACAAGGTTTATCGTCTTGAAACTGGTTGGACACGTACCTCCACTTATTTCTATTTTGAGCTAGCCTACACAGTTCCCTGAAATTCCCACAGCCTGGTTCCCATTCTGTTGTTTTCTGGTTGTATGCACTATTTTACTGAGATTCAGTAGTGTGTGAACGGGGTTAAGTAGCCTGTGGCTGCCAAGATCTCTCAACACTTAGACATTTGCTGAATTAATAGTTTTCCAGTAAATGCTTTCGCACAATTAACATTAGTTGAGAATATTGCAAAACCAATGTCTGTAGTTGCTTATAATAATTATCAGGTTCAAGTACAATTATTTTTTTTTGTCATTAGGTTTTCTCTCTTGAAACTGGTTGGACGCGTACCCTCACTGATTTCTATTCTGAGCTAGTCTATACATTTTCCTGAAATTCCCACAGCCTACATCTTTAACTATCTGTGTACAATAGTCCAACGTAGGTCTACCTCTAAGCTCTTAACCACTTATCAATTTAATCGTTTATCACTTATAAGTTCTGAAGGATTAATGTATGCTGATGATTTTAAAATTTTTAAGGTCATTCACAGCATGCAGGATTGTGTGTCATTACAAAATTACGCTGGTGTGACCAACACCACTTTACATTTAATATAAACAAGTGTGTGGTGGTGTCATCTACAACAGGTAGATATATTACAACATATGACTATAAAATAGAAGATGCAGTATTGGGTAGAAAGGCTAGTCATAAAGATCTTGGAATTATATATGATAGTAACTTACTATTTAATCAACATATTTCAGCTATAACAAGCGAAGCCTATAAGATACTAGGATTTGTTGTAAGAAATACAAAATATTTCAAAGACTCTTCAGCAATTACATCATTATATAATTCACTTGTTGTTCCTAAACTTGAGTATGCATCAGTAATTTGGAATCCACAGTAGGGAGTAGGCATCATTGCTATTGAGAAAATACAAAGAAAATTTTTGAAGTATTTGCACTATAAAAAGCACGGACTATACCCACCAAGAGGATATGATCAGCAACTATTAGAAACTATACTTGAATTTAAAAGCTTAAGAAACAGAAGGAAATACTTAGATGCTATCTACATTATTAAACTTTTATTAGGCATGATAGACAATAATAAGTTTCTTGCAATGTTATCTTTACATTGTCCATCAATAAATACAAGATGCTCATCTATGTTTTATGCAGTAAATGTTCCAACAACAAATACATATCGCAATAGTCCATTATTAAGAACCTGTGCTACAATAAACAAAATTGACATAGACATATACTCCAGAGACTTGAAATCAATTGAAGAACACTTAAAAACAGTTGACTGGTGTTAATAAAATTAATTGTGTTATTAGTTGCTAGAACTTGTATGATAAATGTGTTTTATTGAATATTTATACCTGTAATTGGCTGATGCTGTTGGTATGAAATAAATAAATAAATCATTTGGGCTAAGGTCGAGCCCCTATCTCGCAATGCGTTCTGTGCATTAGCTGGCATTAGGTCAACGTTATCCAACTGCCGCTAAAATCGCTACTTCTAAGCTCAATATGGACGATTTGATTTATTCAGCTTTATTATTTAAGTTGGGATACTTAGATCTAATTAAATGGACGTCCAATTTGTCTACTTTACTTAATAGCCTTCCAAAATCTCATTGCACCTCTACAAATTTTTCAAATGGTGATAGTAATTTAAAAATTCTTGGTGTTTCCTGGATACCTTCTAGTGATGTGTTTTTAATCACCATATCAAATACTAGGAAAAAATTGTACAAAACGCAATATATTGTATTTTGTTGCTCGTTTATTTGACGTACTGGGTCTCATGACTCCAGTGGTCTTATATGCCAAATTACTGATAAAGGAACTTTGGAATAACAAGATCGAGTGTGATGATACTCCACCCGAATCTATTACAAACTGATTTAGGTCGTTTCAGCAGGAATTTTCTATAATGTCTCAATTATTGATCCCTCGTCATATTCGAGTTTTTAAAGATTCTATTGTTAACATAGTTTCCTTTTGTGATGCAAGTTTAAAGGCATACAATGTGTTCAGGTACATACGCCGTTTCAGATTCTACCATAGCTCTTTCGTGGATATATTCATCACCAGATAGATGGTCTATTTTTGTAAGCAACCATGCCAAATGTCAGGATAATTTGCACTCTACGCATTTTTATCATGTATGTGGAATGGATAATTCCAGCAATTGTTTGTCCCGCGGCCTGTTGCCTTCTCAGTTAATCGCGCATGATTTATGGAGGAACGGTCCTCCATGGATGAACAGTCCAATAACGGATTGGCCGACCAAACCATTTGCACCTTCTAAAGAAGAACAAATTCCCGAATTTAAGGTAAACGTATAAACCGCTATTGTTCAATATGACCAAGTAACTTTATTATACGAGTTAGCCCAACGCATTTCGTCTTGGAGTAAATTACTTTGAATTAGTAGTATACATTCTTCGCTTTTTAAAGTTACTTTCGTGGTCGGATGTTATTGAAGCATCCTATCTAATTGTGACAGAAACCTCTCTTATTCGAGCTGTTCATTCAGTACATTTTAAGTAGGAACTATGCCAATTAAACAATTCTAAATTACTTTCCAAAGGTCTTCAACTTACGCATTTTTATTGATGATAAAAAATTGTTATGCATAGAGAGCAGCAAACTATCTAGGTCTGATCTTCACTTTGAAACGCAACATCCTGCTTTATTGTGTAAAAGTGATCATGTTGTTAATCTAACAATAGATTATTATCACAAGATTAATTATCACATGGGCCCAACTCTTTTAACGGCCATTCTACGGAATCGCTTTTGGATATTTTCAGCAAGGAACATTGTATGAAAAAGAATTCATATGTGCAATACCTGTTTTCACTTATCTCCGTCTCACCTGTCACCAAAAATGGCCAACTTACCCCCATTTTGAGTATGTGAATCCAAGGCGTTTATGCATACTGGAGTGGATTATGTAGACCCTGTAAAAATTACTCTCACCCAGATACGGGGATTTCATTTACAAAAAGCTTATATATTGTAACACTTCACCCTCCTTCCTTGACCTATCTAGCAGTCAAAGAGACAAGGAACGAGTTACCTAATACATGTATAATCGAATGCCAACTTTATATCACTTTTTATGGTTCAAAATTGCAATATAAGGGTCCACTTACCTATTCTAATAGTCTTTACTCTACTTTCTTCAAATGCCTCGGCTACTCTACAGCGGAGAGTACATGGACATGTCCCAGGGTGGATAGGCTTAGAATTCTGAAACCGATACTGGTGAGTTAACTTACCCAAAAGTTTACAAAGTATCTGTAACTAAATGTATTTCAACAAACCCCTTTTAATTGTAATATGTATATATATATATATATATATATATATATATATATATATATTATCAAGTACTGAATTTAATAACCTTTAATATGGTGATAGAACTATTTACATTTACTATATTGACATACGTGAATGCAATAAGAAAAAATATCTCTTACTTAACTAAAGTTACTTTAAGTCGGGTGGTTATATATTATACTAAGCACTGCATATTCTACAGTTAAAACAAATTGGCTTCCAACTTAAACATAGCCAATAACTCTTGATATTCTACACAAAATTCATACTAATGAGCGGTAACGTTAATATTAATGTTCAAAAACTCCAACCTTAATCTAGCAACTTAACATATTCCTGTAAAGCATATGTATTATTATATAAAAGTTCATACTTACAACACCACGTGTATGCATGCATATAAACGTCCGTTATCTCGAAACATTTATTCAAAGATTCACTCAATACCTGTGTCGGGTATGCAATACCCACTGTTGCTCCATTCTCTACAATGCTCCGAGGTAACTTATTCTCACCAGGGTTGATAATGCTTAACATGGGTGTTGATACATTTTGTGCTCGAAACTCTTAATATCTCCCTACTTCGGTATTACCTTAGTTAGGAATCGAACTACCAAAACCCAAACTTCCACAATCAGTCAAAAATGAACCATATAGGTATGTTTAAGTATCCTGTTCTTTGCAGTTAATAAACCTGCACCCCCTACCATTGACCGACCACCTTACAGCTTAATCGTTTTGTTGTCGAATTACACTTAAATTTATTACTATTTAATTCTCTTTTAAGCGTCGAACTTATCTGTGTACTTTATCCACTATTCTTCCCATCATAAACATACGAAGTAATTAGCTCTGTTCTCTAACCATCGATTTAATTTACACGACCATATAACCAATACTGCTAAACGACATTGCACCCGACCTAGCTGTGGGCTAGTTAGTTTTTATCTCGTACTTTCTTTCATAGCTTTTGTCTTTGTGTGTCTTGTTGAATCTTTGTGTGTCCTGTTTCGTGTTTCTCCACTCCCCATATTTATATATCTTTGATCACGTGCTTGTTCTAGCCAATTAAAAATCTTACATATGACACAATTGTATATCATCCCTACATGTGCTTTTAGGTTAATGGTTTAAATCCATTTTTATTATTGCCATTGCTAATTGAAATTATCCTATAATTAAATTTAAGTTATTCTGCAATATTCTAAAGTATTTCCTGTTAATATTTTTATAGATATCACGAAAAATTACATTTTATTACGTACTTCCGGTTTTGACTTTTCTAGAACAAACTAGCATTTCCCTTGGCGCCTAAATTTAAAATCTTCTACATTTCATGGGATGTTAGATATCAGTTGATAGGTTATGTTCATTTAAAGTGTCAATTGTCGCCCAAAGTTGAACTAGGATTGGATAACTATCTTAATTCAGGTCAGTGATAGGTTACATTAGGTTACATTGTTTGTGATTGGCCGAAAATATTATTTGAAATTTGGATTAATTTAAAAATGTTCTTGGGTGTTACAATGTGCTTGTTTGTTTGTCTGACTGTAAAAGCCATACATATGGAATTGGTTTCAGATCTAACCACCGATTGTTTTCTTGCAGCTTTCAAACGTTTCATTAGCGCTAAGGCCGAATTCAAAGAATTGTAGCAATTTGTACATTTTTCAAAGTACAAAACCACTATAAATCAAGAATTAGTCAAGTGCCGCATTGAATGGAAAATGATCCCTCCTAGGGCTCCTCATTTCGGTGCAATGTGGGAAGCCAACATAAAGAGTTGCAAGGTTTATTTATATAAAATTATTGGGGCTCAGTTATTATCCTACGAAGAGATGCTGACAGTGCTCAATCAAATTGAATGCTTATTAAATTTTCACCCACTTTGTGTACTAGGTTCTGATCCATATCCGGAAATTCTTACTCTCGTGCATTTTTAATGTCTACCCCTTTGCAATATTTACCAGCTTCTAATTTGCTTGATGAAAAATTAGTCTTGTGAATCGCAAAAAACTTCTAGACCAACTCGTACTGTCCTATTGGAAAAAGTGGCATATCAAGTACCTGCATATGTTGCAAATTAGACTAAAACGGTGTACTCCTGAGAGCCCGGTAAAAGTTGGTACGGTTGTAATTCTAGGCGACGATAATACACCACCTCTCCACTGGCAATTAGGTATAGTAGAAGACTTTTTCCGTGTCCAGACAACATGGTCAGAGTAGCCTCTGTTAAAGCAAAATTCTGAATTTACAAACAGCCAGTTATAAAATTCTATCCTATAGCCACGCAATAAAGTGCTTTTCTTCCACCTGTTTATGTTAATTTAGTATTTACATTAATTTACTTCAAAACTTATTTTTAACGCTTGAATATTTTTGTTCGCATAAAATTTCTTATTATATTATTTCAATAATCGCATTAAATTTGCCGCTTTAATTACCCTCACCTTATATGATATATATTTATATATATATATATATATATATATATATATATATATATTTGGTCCATTTTGTCCTACTCCTTTTCCTACCAATTTTGAGCTTTGGAAACTTCCAAGGCAGGGAGCATGGTTTGGCGATTAGAGGCAGAAGTGAGGTCGTATCTATAATATACTTTGTACCGTGCCGCACGTATAAGTGATGGATAGGTTAATGCCTTACGCAACAATTCATTCTTGTTATCAACGCGGCCGTGAGAAGTTGTACTACTTGTGTGCAATGCAGTGATCCAACAACAAGTTTTATGTTCATGTGTCTGTGTCCTCTTAATAAAATTGTGTAACTCCCCAACTAATTTTGCAATGCATCCCACATATACGGTTGACTTCCATATATATTATTTCGCATTCCCGCACCGCCAGCATTTATAATTGCGTTGATGCAATATATTAAAGTTAGGTGTTTTAGTTGTCAGTTGCTTTTATTTAAAGTGGAAAGTATTGACGGTAGGCAAGATTCTAGACTATGCTGGACTGTTTGGTAGAGTGGGTGTGAATCAAGCATTAATGACCCCTTTTGCTGCTTCAAGTGCACACCTGAGTACTCGACCCTGAGATTCCCGCGATTATAATTAGACTGTTTGTCTTTTCATTTTTTCATTTAACAACATCGTATAAAGAAACTTCTCACAATCCCTCAGCTTTTCATCAGTCATCGGAACAGCATTTAAGCAATTTTAATGAAATTTCAAATTCATCCCTTTGTTTTTATTTGTGATGTACGTCAAATATGTTGTCAAATTTTGAAAACACATATACACTCAATGTTTCAATTAATTTTATGGCATTTCTCGCCTTAAAAGCCCATTCAAATATTTCAATTAAACATGATTACTTATGATGTCAAATCATTGCTCTATTTAACGATAAGAACAAAAGTTTTCTTGTTCGTGACATTTGACTTTTTATTTGGAATGAACCTGAAGCAGAACAAAAAACGAAGATTGTGTCAGTACGTTGTTTAAATTTGTTACAATATTTCGCAAAATTTCTTTTTTTAAATTTTAACAGATTTTTGATTTTTATTGTGCAATATTTTATTGAACATTTTTTTGAGATTTGAGATAATTGTATATAATTAGGAGCATAGAGGATATTTTGTTAGATTTGAGTATGCTACACATTGCTAATACACCAGATATTTAACAACGTGAATTTATATTTGACCCAAGCAAACTAGGAGCACATTTAGAAAATACAGCAGGAGACCATATTGAAATTTTCACAATGGCTACAAGTACAGACAGTTTGAAACTATTTTCGGAATATTTATATCAGCTTGTGAAACATTTTTAAAAACGTTTGTGACAAAAAGAACCCAGATCAAAATTCCTGGCTTTTGAGACTGATTTTAAACAAACTTGTAAGACGAGCTTTAATTCTGATAGCTAGTAGAGAGGATTTAGATTCATGGAATGATTATAGAAGACTCTAAATTTCCTATTTTGGAGACCATCGAAATTCAAAATGCTTAGTTATGGATTTATTAAGCCTTAGAATAAATAGGGAGGAGACACCGTACCAGTTTGGAATGAGAGTCAAGGTGTATGGGGTTTAATTTTGACAAAATTGAAAGTAGACGTGAATGACCCACAGGTTAGATTAACAAAAACAGCACTATATGACAAAATGGCACTTGACTCTTTTTTAAACGTTTTACCAGAGAGACAAAGACAAAATACATTTTAGGAGCCCGAACTATTTAGAAAACGCAATGAGTTTAGTAATTGAGGAAAAACGTCACCTATTACAGAAATCACATTTATAACCCAAATTTCAACAAAACCAAAATTTCAGCCAGTTTATGAAAAACACATTACCCACAATACAATTTTCAGTCACCCAATTTTTAGAAACTCACAAATTTGTGACAGGCCAATGCATTGCAACCAGAAATCAGTATTTATCCTTTCAGCAACCCACTCAAAACTATTTTTCAAGACCACCGCAATTCGCTACCCCAAACAACTTTCAGAATAACGTCCTGAAACACAAACAGTTTTTCAAACAATTTTCAGAGACCCACAAACACTTTACAATATAACTTTCAGAGATCCATGAGTAATTCACAAAGCAATTTTCAAAAATCAGTAAATAATTTTCAAAAGCCGCCTCAAAGATGCATGAATAATTTTCAAGACAGATTTCCAAAACCACAACCCAACCCCCATGACAATTACAAACCAACCCCAATGGAAGTCGACAAATGCATGCGAGACCCACACAGAATACAAAACCAACATTTTCAGCCGACGAACTTGTTAACTAGGAACTAGCAAGAAATAAATTCTTAAACAGAAGTAAAATAATATATATCAGGAATATTCAGACAGAATATACGAAGAAACCCAGCTTGATCCACATGAAAAATTTTCACCAGAAGTATACCCTGAACAATATTGCACAAACGACAGCGAATTGTACAATAACGGTGTCACAAATGCCTCTGATACCAACGAAAGCACAGGCGTGCACAAAGATCAAAAGTATGATACAAATTTTCATCAGAGCATCAATAGACTATACCCGACTTAATAGAAATGAATACATTAAACCCTTTGATCCCTGATATCGCAATACCCCAAGTTACATTTCTTTTAGACACAGGATCATCCAGAACTTTACTTAGCACTCATGCAGCACAAAAGTACTATTCTAAATTTATTGAAGAACAACTTTTTATAATTAAAACTGCACACAATACTAGCTGTAGAATATAATTGTGTAATTGAACCTAGACAATCTATCAAAATTTTAAATGAAGTAATCGATAATAAACCCAATAAATTTTTCAACAATGAAGTTTTAAACAAGCAAAATACTGTAACATACAAAAAAGATTCCAACAAGAAAATTTACAACGTTCATACAACACGAGACAATCGAATAATGACACACAAATCATACAATTTCTAAAGGAATACACCCCTAACAAAAAAACGATATTATTTCTACTATATGACAGAAGATTTATACACAAAATTTACACCACCTTATTCAGTGATTCAGGACCAGAAACAATTAGGTATTCCAATAAATTAATTACTTTGACGGACAAAGTAGAAATAGAAATTGCCATTAGGAACCGGCACGAAAAAAAACCAAGCACCGAAGAATAAAGGAGACTGAAACAACTACAGAGAAGATGCTGTTTCCAAAATCTGATGAAACGAATTACAGACTACATAAACAAATGTGAACTATGTGATAAAGCCAATTATTCCTGAAGACCATCGAAAATTTTATTAATGATCACCCAAACGTCAGGCAAGCTTTTCCAATAATTACATATAGAAACTTTTGTAGTAGTCACAAAATTTTTTAACATTAATGAATACTTTTACAAAACCCTTTTGATAAATGTTCGTTTCCGTTGAACGTAATAACTACCTTTATTTTTATCCCAGACACAATTAAACTATCCAATAATCACGATTTTTATGCGTCCAACGTAATTGATAATCTTTATACTGGGCATTTCAAAAATACGTTTTCTATACAAATAAATATCTAAAGAATTTGGTATTTTCTCAAATTTACAAATTCAGATGTTTATCATATGCTGAAATATGGTCTTTCTTTGACCTTTAATCACCTGAATATATAAAAACATGTAATATATACATATAACAAATGTATTAAATTGGTTAATGACAAGTACAGTCGAATATTTACAGGATTCACAGGAGTGCGTAATAATAAGCACAGACAAGAACAAATTTTCACCTATTCCTATATATAAACAAGTACAAATGTATACATATAACACTCAGTAAATGACAATATAGTGTGTATATTTACAGGATTACAACGAGGACGTGTTAATGAGCACAAACAAGAACAAACATTTAAATTATCCTGATAGCTATACAGCAAATTAATTCAGTTAATGCAACTATGAATGTTTACAGGATTAACACGAGACGAGACAAGAACAAACGGTCGTCTATTATATATAATAAAAGCACAAACATACAAGTAACAACCGCTTTAAGGGCAAATGCAATATGAACAGGATTAACACGAATGCATGTTAATAAGTACAAACAAGAACAAATGCTAAGTTCATTAAGGTAAATACGATATGAATATAAGAATAACATGCGTGCGTGTTAATAAACATAACAAGAATAAACATGAAATAGACATGGAGTCTATTTTGCAATAAATATACATATACCAACTTAACCTAAGGAAATGATATTGTGGACTAACAAAGGATTATTATTAGCCAAAAGAAGATATGGACACTCAGGTAGCGACTGTTGGTAACAGTGGAAAACTGGTGTTTCCACAGCTCATTGTGGTACATCTGAATGACGTGGATCCGCTGACAAAACCAGGATGGCTGTTGACGTCATTGAGGTGGTGCTCTGGATCTTTGACTGTAAGTGAATAAGGATGTGGTCAGAATGTAATTACTGGATGTGTAAACAAATTGAACAATTATGTGCCACCAGGATATCAGTTGCTGTCTGTTATGATAGAATAATAGCGTGCTGCTGGCATAACAATCACCGATGGTTTAGTGTTCGAACCGGGATAACAATCACCGGCAGTGTAATGAAAGAATAAATATGTGTTTATAGGATAACAATCACAGGTTGTGTGGTGTTATTTAATTGGCATAAGCTTGTACGTAACGTAATACTATACTCCTGGATACCATTATGAGTTCTAGTAGATAATGTTTCTTGGATAAAAATCGACAAGGACTGAATTTTTGGTAATTCGGAGCTGTTTATATACGTTTTCCTCCTTCTAGTTGCAGGTGTGTCTATTGTAATCGGGGCAAAATGAATTAAGTTGGGTGGTGTGTTGTTGTTTGGTAACGAACTTTGCCTAACAGTGGAGATAAGGTTCGCATAATTGTAATTTTACACACGTCAAATTGTTACGGTTATGATTATTGACAGTTAAATTATCGTGATCGGGGTAAAATAAGTGATGTTTGTGTCAAAATTTTTATGTCTGGTAACAAATTCTCCTTAGTTTGAAGTCATTATCATATGTAAATTCCGATAATATTTGTTTTCTACTAATTTGTAGTCACAGTGTAAATAACAAATTTGTTCTGATAACACCTTTTACCATTTGGAAGTGTTTGGTGTATACGAAAAAAATTTGCTAGTCTATGCCACGATTTGAAAATAGTACATTTATAATAAAAACCTGAGGTCCCGATTTTAAATTTGCATAATTTTCTCTACATTATCGCAATTTACAGCTTAAATGAATCGTTTATTCGATTAGTAACTAACTAATGGTGTAATTCTTTTTTGGGATAATTCCTTCAATTGAATACATAAATATTAAAAATTCATCTGCGTTTATTTATTGTTTACGTTTCGGTTTATTTAAAATCTTAATCATAACCTAACAAATTACAAATAGAAACAGTTACAAAGTCAAAAATACTTACAATAAAAACTTGAACTATATTATAAAATCCTTACATTGGGTATCGAATTTGAATATATTTTATTAACTATCATACTGTCATTTAATAACTACTAGATACAATTGTGTTTTGGCCTTGAGGTATTTGATGTGTATGTTCAGAAATTACATTTAACTATATATATATATATATATATATATATATATATATATATATATATATTGTATCTTCTAATCTTTTTTTTGGATTATGCCAAACAATAGGATTAATATATCAGATCTAATAATTTAAAAAACTATATTTTGCTGTACTTTACATATGCTAAAGTATGTACCATTTTAGTTTGAAACATATGTGCCAAAAGGTAGATAACATGACTTTATGACGTTGATACAATGCACGGTACTTAAGGTTTTATACTGAGTTGATATTTTATGAGCCAGTGAAAGTACATTTGCCGTCGGAAAGCCGAACGCATTTATGGATATCTGCAACCAACAAAGCGTCCAGGTCGTGTGTAAATTATTTGGCTTTTCTTTTAATAGAATCAACTTTTGGACGAATTGTAAAATCAAAATTAAAAGTGAATAGAAATGTAAAAGGTTATTGGAGAGTTGTGAAGTGATTTGGACCAATAGTAGAAATTAAGAATATTATAAAGACTGTAGTGAAGGTATTTTGGACACGAAAAGAAAGACGAATTGTTATTGGATGTTGTATGTTTGAGAATTGTAATTCAAGTAAGCTAAGGTTGTTGATCTTATCGCTAAGCAAAATAAATATAAAAATTCTAATTTCGATTATGTTCAGATAAAGACGTGTTTTACAAAACCTGCGTTAAAAGTTGTACAAATATTTATTGAAATAAAAGTTTATATGAATTAAAGAGTCTAATTTAGTAAAGTGAGAGTAATAAGAAGCATCGAGAGTATAAAGGCAACGAGTATTAAAGAAGATTTAGAGTGGTAACTAGTGCGACGGGAAAAGCGACGATTATTTAGGTTTGAGCAAGATTGGTGTTGGTTTTGGAAAGATTTGGTATAACGGCAGTAGGAGATTTGAGTGGATATAGAAGGCAACGACGATATTGATAATTTTTGGAGTGATTTGAGCAGATTAACGGCAGTAAGGACATCGTGTGGATATTAAAGGAATAGCAGGACAAGGATTGATTTAAAATAGGACGGCTGGATTGATTTGGATTGAGCAAGGAGAGGATTGATTGGAGTACGAAGCAGAGAAACAGGAGAGCAGTATATTACGAGGAAGAATTAACGCAGGGGAAGTAGATACAACGGTTTTTTTTAAATTCTAAATTGGGGTAAAATTATTTCAGATTTGGGGTCAACGAAATTGATTAAGAACACCTGGAGGCAATACGCAAGTGGACTACGATTGAGAATCCGTGTGAAGGTGCGTACGGTGTATACGATCTTGAGCCAGCAGTTAAAGAAGGCCTTCAGCGCGGTATAATTCTGGTAAGTACCGTGAATATCTTAAAACGTCAAAATTAAAGTCATAAATAGTTACATAAATTAATTTGGCACCAAGCAACTTTGATCTGTTAAAATTTGGCATATATAGAAAATCAGTGCATTAAAAAAGTGGTAAAATAAACGAGTGTGCAGTTTGGTTGGGTAGTGCACATCTACTCACGATTGAACTCACGGTGAGTAGGTGAACGCCCTGAGATTAAAGTTTCATATAGTCGAGGCATAATATATAGTAAACAGTAAATAAAGAACCAACCAAACGTTGCTAAAGCACCTCAAATAGAAGTCATTTATTGAATATTAAAATAGGGACGACGACAAAAGTCGTGTAGCAAATTTTGTTTAAATAAAAAGGGTGGAGTAAAAAAGCAAAAATAAAGTTTAAGTTTAGAGGGTAGGTAGAAGAATATATATATATATATATATATATATATATATATATATATATTATCTTTGTTTTATTCTTTGATGTTGGTCACTTTAAATGAATCCAATTGAAAACGTTTTGAATTCCAATTTTATTATATAAATTGCTATGACATGTTTTGGTCTTGTGGACCGTTTTCTAATAGCTATAACATTACTACAATAATAAATTGATGTAAATGACATTTAACTTACCATTAGTTCTATATAATAAGTTAGAATTTCACATTATTTTAATTTTCAATGGTTCAAAACCAGAGTATAAATTCAAATGTCGGTTAGACAGTTGTGTTTAAACACCCGCCCTACCGGTGCTTTACATTTAATAAAGAATTTTGAAGCATTGAAATTAAAAATTATCTTGTAAAGGAGGTATAAGAATGCTTTTATTCAGATGCTAAGAAACTTTTAACTCTTTTATTATTTAATTAGATTTCCGTAAATGTTTGCAAAATTTTCTTGATCTGATTTAGAGTTTATGCAGTTAAAATTTCGTTGAATTTCAATGGTTTCAAGTATATTTCTTTTATTATCATTAGTTTCAGTATTTAAAATATTTATGTTTGTAAAATCAAATTTGTGTAATTTTTCTAAAGCGTGGGTGGCAAGTGCGGTGCATTTTTTGTTGTTCGTTTTGATCGAATATTTATGCTCGTATGTTCTTTTATGGAGATATTGTTTGGTGTTTCCAATATAAATTCCAGGGCAGTCCATACAATTGATTTGATAAATAATGTGTGTTTTGTTTTTATTTTCGATTTTAGGCTTGAGATTTGTAAAAAAAATTTTATTGGCATTGTTTGGTTTATGAGCGACATGTATATTGTGATTTTTTAAACATTTTTTAATTTTTTCTGATAATTCAGGTGTGTATTCTATTCCGATTATATATTTCTTTTTGTTTAATATCATTATTATTTGTGTTGTTATTATTAAATATTTTATGAATTTTGTTTTTTATTATACGATTATAAAATTGTTTGGGATAAGAATTATTGTTAAGAATGATTTTTATTTTTTTAATGTTTTTAGTTCTATGTTTATTATGAGAAAGTGGGATAGCACGTTCAACTAGGTTATTTATTACATTCTTTTTATATTGATTTGGTACCATGGATTTGTAGTTGAGATATCTACCGCTCCATGTTTTTTTATTATACCAGTTTGTGGTGATATTTCCATTACTATTATATTTAATTTGTAAATCTAAAAATGATATTGTTTTGTTTTCTTGTTTTTCAATGGTAAATTGAAGTCTTGGATGGAATGAGTTAAATGTATTTAATGTTTCGTTTATTTTTTCTTTGGGAAGACACATAATGCAATCATCTACGAATCGTTTATAGAAGGTTGGTTTAAAGCTTAGTTTATTTATTACTGAATTTTCAAGTTTTTCGAGAATTAAGTTTGCAATAGTTGGTGAAATAGGTGAGCCCATTTCAGTGCCATAAATCTGTTTATAAATTTGTTCATTGAATTTGAAATAAGTAGTTTCAATGCATAATTTAGTTGCCTCAAGGAACTCTTTAATGGGTAAGGTAGTGAATGGTTCAATTATTTTCCATTTTTCTTTTATTGTATTTAATGCTAATTCAATTGGGATGTTAGTGAAAAGCGATATTACGTCCAAGGAGATAATTATATGATTATTTGGGACTGTTTGTTTTGTAATAAATTTTTGGAATTCCCAACTGTCTTTAACGTTGTATTCTGTTTTTCCGTTGATTTTCAACGAACTTCCTTCGTTTATGAAATCGATTTGTCGTCCGTCTGTCTGTCCGTCCGAGGCCTTTCTAATGGTCGGACATCAATGTGTGATACATCAATCGATTCAGCTCGGTGTCCTGAGCTTAAGTTTTGATGTCAGTTGAAATCGGGCCACGGGGACGCCGTGTCCCCGCGATATTCCGTCGGGAAAATTAAAATTTCCAAAATTGTCCAAAATTAATGTGCGATACATATTTGGACTCCCCTAACATAGCTGAGTCGAAATATGGTACCCCCCACAAAATTTTTATTTTATCTGAATACTTATAATTATTACAACATAATAATTTTAATTTCT
Organism: Platerodrilus igneus; assembly: GCA_036346225.1. NCBI lineage: Eukaryota > Metazoa > Arthropoda > Insecta > Coleoptera > Lycidae > Platerodrilus > Platerodrilus igneus. The sequence goes on from JARFIW010001384.1 coordinate 609,353, forward strand.
TTAAATTGTTTTAAAGTAAGTCTACATTTGGAAGTTCGTTGCGACAATGCCTTGCATTTTCAACTTGTTTTGTTTATGATGTTTATTAAAAATTTTGCAAGTTTGTATGTAGGAGATTGTATATTACTGATTATGATACAATTAAACAAATTTAATTGGAAGGAAGAAATTACCATCTCAACAAACGCATTAAGAATAACAAAATCAACACGAACAGGACTATACAACTCGTTATATTCTACATAAATTATATTCAAATTAAAAATATGTCAATTTTTAGCGAATTTAGCAAACTAAATGTGAAATTAGCAAAAGAAAGGAACAAAAGGATATTTTTACTAAGATGCAAAACATTAAAAGTCATACCTAAATTTTTACAAATTAAACCCAAAACAACTATTTTTAAAAAACAATTCCGTAGTCAGTATTTAAAATATTTAAACTTATTTTACTTACAATGCATTAATATCAGCATCTCACAATGCTATTCTAACCTACACTCAATAAATTCAAATTTAACACAACTTAAAAATAAAATATTAAATACTTATGATTATAATGTCAGCCTTAAATTTCTTACAACACAGGAAACAAAATATAACAATATTTTTCAAAAATCTAAACAAAATCATATAAAGAAAATTGAACAACTTATACAAAAACAAACAAATAATTATATAAACCATAACCAAAAACCAAACACAAATTGGTTAATAAACTTAACAAAACAAACAATACCCCAAAATGTTGAATATATTTTAAGTCTAGGAAGTAAATTTTCCTATCACATTAACAAAAAAAATTTTGATCAAATTATTACAAACATTGAAACTGCAGTTAAAACAAAACCAACAGAAGAAAAAACACTAATTAGAAATAAAATATGTAATATATTAACGAACTATAAAACATAAGAAAAAATAATAAAATTAAATACCAATTAAACTACCATATAAATTCAACAAAAAATTTCTTAAAAAATAATAATGATATTTTAGTTCTAAAAGCTGATAAATGTAAAACCACCGTATTAATATATAAGAAAGATTACAATAATAAAATGAATGATTTATTAAACGATACTAGCACATATATCATACAAAAAAATGACCCAACTTTAAGCATACAAATAAAACTTAATACCATGATAAACAACTGGTATAAAAAAAATTATATCACCATAAATATAAAAAACCAACTCATATGTCATAATGGACACGCACCATATATTTATGGCCTTCCAAAAACACACAAACCAAACATACCATTAAGACCCATAATCAGTAATATACAATCTCCTACATACAAACTTGCAAAATTTTTAATAAACATCATAAACAAAATCAATGGAAAAACAGAATACAACGTTAAAGACAGTTGGGAATTCCAAAAATTTATTACAAAACAAACAGTCCCAAATAATCATATAATTATCTCCTTGGACGTAATATCGCTTTTCACTAACATCCCAATTGAATTAGCATTAAATACAATAAAAGAAAAATGGAAAATAATTGAACCATTCACTACCTTACCCATTAAAGAGTTCCTTGAGGCAACTAAATTATGCATTGAAACTACTTATTTCAAATTCAATGAACAAATTTATAAACAGATTTATGGCACTGCAATGGGCTCACCTATTTCACCAACTATTGCAAACTTAATTCTCGAAAAACTTGAAAATTCAGTAATAAATAAACTAAGCTTTAAACCAACCTTCTATAAACGATTCGTAGATGATTGCATTATGTGTCATCCCAAAGAAAAAATAAACGAAACATTAAATACATTTAACTCATTCCATCCAAGACTTCAATTTACCATTGAAAAAGAAGAAAACAAAACAATATCATTTTTAGATTTACAAATTAAATATAATAATAATGGAAATATCACCACAAACTGGTATAATAAAAAAATATGGAGCGGTAGATATCTCAACTACAAATTCCATGGTACCAAATCAATATAAAAAGAATGTAATAAATAACCTAGTTGAACGTGCTATCCAACTTTCTCATAATAAACATAGAACTAAAAACATTAAAAAAATAAAAAACATTCTTAACAATAATTCTTATCCCAAACAATTTTATAATCGTATAATAAAAAACAAAATTCATAAAATATTTAATAATAACAACACAAATATTAATGATATTAAACAAATGAAATAATAATCGGAATAGAATACACACCTGGATTATCAGAAAAAATTTTAAAATGTTTAAAAAATCACAATATACATGTCGCTCATAAACCAAACAATGCCAATAAAATTTTTTTTTACAAATCTCAAGCCTAAAATCGAAAATAAAAACAAAACACACATTATTTATCAAATCAATTGTATGGACTGCCCTGGAATTTATATTGGAAACACCAAACAATATCTCCATAAAAGAACATAGGAGCATAAATATTCGATCAAAACGAACAACAAAAAATGCACCGCACTTGCCACCCACGCTTTAGAAAAATTACACAAATTTGATTTTACAAACATAAATATTTTAAATACTGAAACTAATGATAATAAAAGAAATATAATTGAAACCATTGAAATTCAACGAAATTTTAACTGCATAAACTCTAAATCAGATCAAGAAAATTTTGCAAACATTTACGGAAATCTAATTAAATAATAAAAGAGTTAAAAGTTTCTTAGCATCTGAATAAAAGCATTCTTATACCTCCTTTACAAGATAATTTTTAATTTCAATGCTTCAAAATTCTTTATTAAATGTAAAGCACCGGTAGGGCGGGTGTTTAGACACAACTGTCTAACCGACATTTGAATTTATACTCTGGTTTTGAACCATTGAAAATTAACGATGCAAAACGATGCAGAACGATGCAGGACAAATGAGAACGTAGCAGAACAATTTTGAACGAATAGAGAATTCCTACAAATAACGCCGGTTGGTAGTTGCCGTTCCGTTTGAGAATAGATAATTTGAAGGAAGGGCATTTCGAACAATCCCTTAATTCTTCCAAAATTAATAAACAATATTTGAGGTGGTTTTCAGCAGTAGTTTTATAAGTAGAAATTAATGAAAGTGTTGAAGCATAAGTTGAAATGTAAACAAATCCCGGAATAGCATGTTAGAGTATGTTTAAAAATTCTTCTAAATATTTTCGAGTCTGTAAACTAAAGCGGCAACTTTGTTAAGCTCTTTCGTTCGTAGAAGTTTTGTTAGTGGCTAAATAAAGAAGCAACTGTATTTATTTTTGCGATTATAAATATTAAAGTAGAAAATGCGTACGAATTTTTGCTAATTGTTTTTTATTTTTGATTTTTGATGTACTATTATAAAATGAAGGTTATTGAGAATATGTATTCTTTTAAAGCGGATATTTAAATAGAGCTGATATTACTGGAGCTTTCTGTATAGAGGAAATAATGTATGTTAAACAAACGAATAGATCTCAGTCTACTTTTGCAATGTATTCTGTGTATGTAATATATTCTATAAGAAGATTAAGAAGAATATATTTAATTTGTTTTATAAGGCTGATATGTGAAAGTAGTCGAAATGAGGTGATTGGTTTAGTTTAATTTACGTGGAATGAATGTACCGAGGATATATTTGGATACTTGTGTATGCTAATTCGTGTGGTAATAAATTTTCTTTTTTCAATATTAATAAACAGGCGTATTTTATATTTCCGATATATGATGATAGTTAAAAGTAGTAAGTTATAAAAGTGCTGCAAGCAATCGTTGGATAAAGCATAAGGTGAAATGTTAACAATATCTTGAATAGTATATCGCAGGTTAAATTGGCAAGCGATTTAAAAATCACGGTGATTCTACACGAAAGTGGCTCGGACGTTTAGCGTTTGCGTTTGCGTTTGTCGAAGCTGCAAATGGTTAAACAAAGAAGTATGAGATTAATGTAGCCTCATTAAAAGTGATATGTTTTGAAATATCTCTTTTAACATATTGCGAATGAAAATAATGTACATGTACGTTTTAGATATTTTTCATTGGTATTGAGTATCTCCTGTGAAGGCGTATGAAATCAATCTAACCTCGAATGTACCTGTTAACGAATATAAATAAACTTTTAGTAATTATAAATATACATGAGGTGTAATGTTGAAACTGTGTGTTCTGAAAAGTGGTATATGCGCGGCATTTGATTTTTTGACTTATACATAAGAAAAGCTATGTATTTGATGTACACCCTTTGAATGAAAATGGAAATAAAGCTGTCGTGATAGTTATATTATTAAACGGCCTAAGTAACAACAAAAGTGATAGAAATCGAAGTCGACCCCAAACTGTTGTAGTTACAGTGCAAACCTATTAAATTGGGCATTCCGTATGATTTATTTATCCCAATAAATTGGAATGATTTTCACATATAAAATGAGACATAGTTGTGCACGTTTGAGAAGCATTTGGATTTCTGCAAATGTACGTTAGACCATTATTAGAAAATATAATAATTTATCATGTGTGTAATGTAGAGAACTCGAAATACCTAAATGAACTGCGATATGCCCACAACTGCCAAATAAGAGGGCCCTTTTTAAAAATAGACCGCGCATATTAATTTATTCTGTAAAGCGGGTATTATTTAAATTAGATACTAAATTAGATATTAAATTAATCCAGATTTCTATGTATAGCAAATGTTCTATGTTACATAAAGAAAAACATTGAATTCTATTATTTGACTATAGTCTGTGTATTAATCTGTTGTTGACGTTACCGGAATTAATTATACAAAATTTAATAAATGTTTTAAGGAAATACCGCAGTACCTGCTTTCAATCTGTTAACATTTCAGGTTTTAGGATACGGATTGTGTTCATTGACATATATATTAGTAATTTCTTAGAATCCTAATACGAATTTCGAAACCAACGCGATCTTCCACCTCTCTCATACTAAAGCGCTCCGTGTTTTTAGAACGATCAACTTTAAACGTCCGAACCTTGCTTGATGCATAAGACAAAGCAGCATTTGTTTCTACAATGCGGAGAATTCCTGGAATAGAAAAGCGTCAGTAATGATATTTAAGCAAACGTAACTGACAATTTTGAAATGAAAGAGCGGCGTAAGGCATATGAAAAAATGTTCTGGTACTTTTTATGCATATTATTGAATTAAATAAATGCTGGTGTTGTTTATAAAGTTGACGAAAAAATTAAAAAAAGTAAATGGAACTGGGAATTGAACCATTAAACTTACGCTTGGTAGCCAGATATCATAGCATCGCGCTATGGAGGTGTCAGCATTTGTAAATTGGTTAGTAGCATACTTTCAATTACTTTTAATTACCCTGAATTACTTTCAATTTAGCGGACCAAACACGAAATACACCGAATTGTGACCGAATCACGGTCTATTGAAAATGCTCGGCTATCATCGCGAAGAAACGCCAAAATGAAAAATTTATGATTTTTGAAATAAATAGCCAGCGTATGTGGAAAAGCGACGTTTTCCTATAATTTAAATCAAGTAACGGTACTTCTAAATCATATTGGTTGAATTGTAATGGAAAATTCCAGAAATTTGAAAGGAAGTATGTTACCGCAGATTTTGAAGGTACACGCTCGTACTTTTCCGTTGGTGATCGTTACCTGATTTTGACGTTTGTCGAATAAATTATACAATTTTTAATAAGTGTTTTAAGAAAAAACTGCAGTGGTAGCCCGCAAATGGTGAATTATTCAGTTTTTAGAATACGAATAGCGTTGTTTGGCATATATTAGAAATTTTTTAACGCCCGAATACGAATTTTCCAAATCAACTCGATCTTTCTTCTCTCTCGTACTAACGTCAACGGAACAGTTCCCGACCTCGTCGCACGACTGGTTCGGTTTTTAGATCGGAATTTTTTGAGGGATCCAAGCTTTTTTAACACGTTAACGAATACGTCGCTTCAAATTAATCTTTTCCCGGAAAATCCTTATTTCTTCGCAAGTTATCGGTTTTCCGCCATAAAAACCGGCCTATCCTAAGCACGCAAAAATTCTCCACCTAACCACCACCCGTCCGCGCCCCCAACTCCGAAACCCTCGGACGCAAATCCCAATAAGCGATCGATTCGCGCCTCTCAACTTTAACACAAAGACGGGCGTACGAAACTTATAGTTATTAGACTAGAAGCGGTTTGTAGTCCCTACGGGACTACTTTGAGCGCCTCTACTTGCTTTGTGGACCACTCTCTTTACGCCCCACCATCTTTACGCCCAGCCCTTTCTACGCTCCGCCCTCTCTACGCCCGCCCCTCTACGCCCCGCCCTCTCTACGCCCCGCCCTCTCTACGTCCCGCCCTCTCTACGCTCCGCCCTCTCTACACTCCGCCCTCTATACGCCTCGCCCTCTTTGCGCCGCACTCTCTGTATACCCCGTCTTCACTTTGCCGTAGTAGAATTCATTAAAACGACTTTGAGAAGTTGAGTGAATCAAGATCACCTAGTTCAAGTAGACTTTGTCAAAATGACTTCTGGGAGTCAACTGGATCAAGATCACCTCGCTCAAGTAGACTTTGACAAAATCACACCGGGAGTCGATCGGATCAAGATTTTTTTCGCTCTAGTAGACTTTGTCAAAATCACCTCTTGGAGTCGCTCGGTTCAAGACCACTTCGCTTTAGTGACCTAGTCTAAACCACTTCTGAAAGTCGATCGGATCAAGACCACTTCGCCCTAGTGACCTTGCCGAAACCAAATTGGAGAGTCGATCGGATCAAGACCACTTCGCCTTAGTGACTTTGTCGAAATCACTTCGGAGAGTCGATCGGATTAAGACCATTTCGCCCTAGTGATTTTATTGAAATCACTTCGGACAGTCGATCGGATCAAGACCATTTCGCCCTACTGGCCTTGTCGAAATCATTTCGGGAGTCGATAGGATCAAGACCACTTCGCCCTAGTGTCTTGCCGATATCACTTCGGAGAGTCGATCGGATCAAGACCACGTCGCCCTAGTAGTTTGTGCCGATATCACTTCGGAGAGTCGAGTAAACTTAGTCGAAATTAGGGGGGGGAGTCGATCAAACTAAGACCATTTCGCCCGAGTAGACTTTGCCAAAATCACTTGTGGGAGTCGATCGGTTCATGATCCCTTCGTGCTTTAAAACTTTGAAATCATAGAAAAATTCTTTAAATCATAGAAAAATTCTTTAAATCATAGAAAAATGATTTAAAACATATAGTAATGCTTTGAAACGAATAAAAATGCTTTAAAACGAATAAAAATGCTTTAAAACGAATAAAAATGCTTTAAAACATATAAAAATGCTTTGAAACATATAAAAATGCTTTAAAACCTTTAAAATGCTTTAAACCAGAAAAGCTTGATAATGTACAAAATTCCGTCAAAATCTAGAAAATTGTGCCAAAAGCTAGATAATCCGCCAAATCAAGAAAATTCCGCCAAAATCCAGAGAATTCCGCCAAAATCCAGACAATTCCGCCAAAATCCAGAGAATTTCGCCAAAATCCAGAGAATTCCGCCAAAATCCAAAGAATTCCGCCAAAATCCAGAGAATTCCGCCAAAACCTAGAAAGCCCCGCCAAAACCTAGTATGCCCCTGGCAAAACCTAGAAAGTAGCGTAAAAAATCCCAGGCGTTTCTCCTTTAAAAAACTGTATATTTTCTTTAAAAACATAGAAGTTTACTTCAAAAATCTAGAATTTATCTTTAAAATCTAGATTTTTTAAAACCTAGATTTTTTTTTAAAACCTAGATTTTTTTGAAACCCAGAATTTTTTTAAAACCGAGAATTTTTTGAAAACTTAGATCCATCTTTAAAAACTTAGATTTTCTTTAAAAATTTAGAATTTTTTTTTACAAACTTAGAATTTTTCATTAATAACCGAGAATTGTCTTGGAAAACTTAGATCTTTCTTAAAAAACCTAGGTATTCCGTTGCATAGCGGTTATAAATTGTGATTATATATTTGTACGCTTGCATTAGTCACACCTCATAAGAACTATAGCAGTACCTGAAGTAATCACAATTTTTATGTTTTATTTAAAAATAGACCGAATATAATAAAATATTGTTTACTTTTAGAATCCTAATGAAGGAATAACACTAAAAGTATAATTAGCCAGTGCTTGTGTTGTCCAAAATATTGGTTTTATAATAGAAACAAATGTATCAAATCGGTCGAGGTCGTTTGTTCCCGGCAAATAAAATTAATAAATTTTCTTTAAAATTAGATCGCGTATATTAAAATGGAATTTTTAAAATCTCTAATTTATTTCAAAGCACATAGATATATATATATATATATATATATATATATATATATATATATATATCGCATATTTTAGTACGTCCTAATTAAAAGAAATTGTAAAATGTTAATGTAGCAAATGTCATACTCGATGCGTTATGCATAACATTCCGCCTGTAGTGTATGCAACCAATTTTGCCTTAGTGATTAAGTGTAATGTTTGATATATGGAGAATAAGTGGTCGTAACCAAAGTTACATTGTTTAAAAATATAATAATAAATACGCGTAAACGGTGCTGGAGATATGTTTTTAGTGGATTAGCTATACTTTACGTATATAAAATATATTTTGTATAGGTTTAAGAATAATTTTGACAGTCAACTCGGTATAGGTTGTTAATAGTAATTTATATTTTTTGTTTGCTTAACAATTATGACAAAACTCGGTTAATTGAATAACGTTCAAGGCACATCAAAATAATGGAGTATATGCATTCTTTTAAAGCGGATATTTCCGATATTTTCGGATATTTCGTAGGGCATTCTCTAGGTTTGTAGGTCATTCTCTGGGTTCGGAGGGAATTCTCTGGGTTCGGAGGGAATTCTCTGGGTTCGGAAAGAATTCTCTGGGTTCGGAGGAATTCTCTGGGTTCGGAGGAATTCTCTGGGTTCGTAGGGATTTCTCTGGGTTCGGAGAGATTTCTCTGGGTTCGGAGGGAATTCTCTAGGTTCGGAGGGAATTCTCTGGGTTCGGAGGAAATTCTCTGGGTTCGGAGAAAATTCTCTGGGTTCGGAGGGAATTCTCTGGGTTCGGAGGACTTCTCTGGGTTTGGAGGAATTCTCTGGGTTCGGAGGAACTTCTCTGGGTTCGGAGGGAATTCTCTGGGTTCAGAGGAATTCTCTGGGTTCGGAGGAAATCTCTCGGTTCGGAGGAAATCTCCTAGGTTCGGAGGAAATCTCTAGGTTCGGAGAGACTTTTCTAGGTTCGGAAGGACTTCTCTAGGTTCGGAGGGACTTCTCTAGGTTTGGAGGAATTCTCTAGTTTCGAAGGAATTCTCTAGGTTCGGAGGAATTCTCTAGGTTCGGAGGAATTCTCTGGGTTCGAAGGAATTCTCTGGGTCGGAGGAATTCTCTGGGTTCGGAAGGAATTCTTTGGCTTTGGAGGGAATTCTCTGGGTTCGGTGGGAATTCTCGGGGTTCGGAGGAATTCTCTGGGTTCGGAGGAATTCTCTGGGTTCAGGTGAATTCTCTGGGTTCGGAGGAATTCTCTGGGTTCGGAGGAATTTTTGGGTTCGGAGGAAATTCTCTCTGGGTTCGGAGGGAATTCTCTGGGTTCGGAGGAATTCTCTGGGTCCGGAGGGTATTCTCTGGGTTCGGAAAGAATTCTCTGGGTTCGGAGGGAATTCTCGGGGTTCGGAGGGAATTCTCTGGGTTCGGAGGGAATTCTCTGGGTTCGGAGGAAATTCTCTGGGTTCGGAGGGAATTCTCTGGGTTCGGAGGGAATTCTTTGGGTTCGGAGGGAATTCTCTCTGGGTTCGGAGGGAATTCTCTGGGTTCGGAGGAAATTCTCTGGGTCCGGAGGGTATTCTCTGGGTTCGGAGGGAATTCTCTGGGTTCGGAGGGAATTCTCTTGGTTCGGAGGGAGTTCTCTGGGTTCGGAGGGAATTCTCTTGGTTCGGAGGGAATTCTCTGGGTTTGGAGGGAATTCTCTTGGTTCGAAGTGATACTTATACAGGACAACACTTATACAGGACAACACTTATACAGAACAACACTTATACAGGACAATACTTATACGGGACAATCCTTATACAGGACAATACTTATACGGGACAATACTTATACAGGACAATACTTATACAGGACAATACTTATACAGGACTATACTTATACAGGACAATACTCATACAGGACAATACTTATACGGGACAATACTTATACAGGACAATACTTATACAGGACAATAGTTATACAGGACAATACTTATACGGGACAATACTTATACTCTAGGTTCGAAGTGAATTCGCTAGGTTCGGAGGGAATTCTCTAGGTTCGGAGGGAACTCTCTGGGTTCGAAGGGAATTCTCTGGGTCGGAGGGAATTCTCTGGGTTCGGAGGGAATTCTCTGGCTTTGGAGGGAATTCTCTGGGTTCGGAGGGAATTCTCGGGGTTCGGAGGGAATCTCTGGGTTCGGAGGGAATTCTCTAGGTTCGGAAGGAATTCTCTGGGTTCGGAGGGAATTCTCTGGGTTCGGAGGGAATTCTTTGGGGTCGGAGGAATTTCTCTCTGGGTTCGGAGGCAATTCTCTGGGTTCGGAGGGAATTCTTTGGGTTTGGAGGGAATTCTCTGGGTTCGGAGGGAATTCTCTGGGTTCGGAGGAATTCTCTGGGTCCGGAGGGTATTCTCTGGGTTCGGAGGGAATTCTCTGGGTTCGGAGGAATTCTCTGGGTTCGGAGGAGTTCTCTGGGTTCAGGTGAATTCTCTGGGTTCGGAGGAATTCTCTGGGTTTGGAGGAATTCTCTTGGTTCGAAGGATACTTATACAGGACAACACTTATACAGGACAACACTTATACAGAACAACACTTATACAGGACAATACTTATACGGGACAATCCTTATACAGGACAATACTTATACGGGACAATACTTATACAGGACAATACTTATACAGGACAATACTTATACAGGACCAGACTTATGCAGGACAATACTTATACGGGACAATGCTTATACAGGACAATACTTATACAGGACAATACTTATACAGGACAATACTTATACAAAACAATACTCATACAGGACAATACTTATACGGGACAATACTTATACAGGACAATACTTATACAGGACAATAGTTATACAGGACAATACTTATACGGGACAATACTTATACTTTAGGTTCGAAGGGAATTCGCTAGGTTCGGAGGGTATTCTCTAGGTTCGGAGGGAACTCTCTGGGTTCGAAGGGAATTCTCTGGGTCGGAGGGAATTCTCTGGGTTCGGAGGGAATTCTCTGGCTTTGGAGGGAATTCTTTGGGTTCGGAGGGAATTCTCGGGGTTCGGAGCGAATCTCTGGGTTCGGAGGGAATTCTCTGGGTTCGGAAGGAATTCTCTGGGTTCGGAGGGAATTCTCTGGGTTCGGAGGGAATTCTTTGGGGTCGGAGGGATTTCTCTCTGGGTTCGGAGGCAATTCTCTGGGTTCGGAGGGAATTCTCTGGGTCCGGAGGGTATTCTCTGGGTTCGGAGGGAATTCTCTGGGTTCGGAGGGAATTCTCGGGGTTCGGAGGGAATTCTCTGGGTTCGGAGGGAATTCTCTGGGTTCGGAGGGAATTCTCTGGGTTTGGAGGGAATTCTCTGGGTTCGGAGGGAATTCTCTGGGTTTGGAGGTAATTCTCTTGGTTCGAAGGGAATTCTCTAGGTTCGGAGGGAATTCTCTGGGTTCGAAGAGAATTCTCTGGGTCGGAGGGAATTCTCTGGGTCGGAGGGAATTCTCTGGGTTCGGAGAAAATTCTCTGGCTTTGGAGGGAATTCTCTGGGTTCGGAGGGACAACACTTATACAGGACAACACTTATACAGAACAACACTTATACAGGACAATACTTATACGGGACAATACTTATACAGGACAATACTTATACGGGACAATACTTATACAGGACAATACTTATACAGGACAATACTTATACAGGACAATACTTATACAGGACAATACTTATACAGGACAATACTTATACGGGACAATACTTATACAGGACAATACTTATACAGGACAATACTTATACAGGATAATACTTATACGGGACAATGCTTATACAGGACAATAGTTATACAGGAAAATACTTATACGGGACAATACTTATACAGGACAACACTTATACAGGACAATAATTTTATACCGGACAACACTTATACAGGACAATACTTATACGGGACCATATTTATACGGGACAATATTTATACAGGACAATACTTATACATGACAATACTTATACGGGACAATATTTATACAGTACAATACTTATACAGGACAATACTTATACAGGGCAATACCTATACAGGACAATACTTATACAGGACAATACTTATACAGGGCAATACTTATACAGGGCAATACTTATACAGGACAATACTTATACAGGACAATACTTATACAGGATAATACTTATACGGGACAATGCTTATACAGGACAATACTTATACAGGACAACACTTATACAGGACAATAATTATACCGGTCAGCACTTATACAGGACAATACATATACGGGACAATATTTATACGGGACAATATTTATACAGGACAATACTTATACAGGACAATACTTATACAGGACAATACTTATACAGGACAATACTTATGCAGGACAATACTTATACAGAACATTACTTATACAGGACAATACTTATACAGAACATTACATATACAGGACAATACTTATACAGAACATTACTTATGCAGGACAACACTTATACAGGACAATACTTATACAAAACAATACTTATACAGGACAATACTTATACAGGACAATACTTGTACCTAGTTTTTCTGCAAATAGCAAGTCTTTCTCCAAAAACTTTTTTTTAAAAAAAACCTAGGTTTTCCTTTAAAACACTGTTTTTTTATAACCTGGATTGTTTTCTTTAAAAACCTATAATACAATTTTAAGTTTGAGGAAATTAATTGATAAGAAGTAACAAGTCTAATATGAAATGACAATAAATTGGGGTGCATAAAGGAATATTGGTAGTCCATAGTGTAATGGCAATAATTTAAATGAATTGGGGAAGATAATTTTTATTTTAATGGAAGCGTCGATGTGAAGAAATAAACCAGGTCAGATTTTTAGTTATAAGACATTTTGTTTTTCTATATATTTTATTTTGAATACTGAATTTGCTTAATATAATATGCTTGTGAAAAAGTCAACAAAAGAAGTTGCATACAATGAGTAATATGATAACAGGTTTAGAATATTCTACACTACGTTGATAAAGATAATAGGTTTTTCTTTGGTGACTTTGGGTTTTGAGTAAATAGTAGATGATTGTTAATAAATGAGATTTATAACAGTAACTAATTGAAAAGTGTATTTCAAATAATTTACAAAAGCTGTATGTACATAATATATTGGTTTCATTATACATAAAATCGAAATTAACTGAATTTTATAATTCCAAATAAATGCTAGCCGAGGTCATATTTAGTTCAAGGAGGAGCTACGAATTGAATGGGAAATTGATAACAAGTAGGCGGTAACGTATCGAATTTTGCTATTGGCAGACAAGGTTGCTTCAAGATAAAATCCAGTTAAGTTGATAGCAATATTAAGACAGCCGGAGGAGGAGATAATTACAATCTTGTTTATTCATAGTAATATAAAAATGGTCGCCCAATGAACAGGACAATACTTATATAGAACATTACTTATACAGGACAATACTTATACAGAACATTACTTATACAGGACAATACTTATACAGAACATTACTTATGCAGGACAACACTTATACAGGACAATACTTATACAAAACAATACTTATACAGGACAATACTCATACAGGACAATACTTATACGGGACAATACTTATACAGGACAATACTTATACAGGACAATAGTTATACAGGACAATACTTATACGGGACAATACTTATACTCTAGGTTCGAAGGGAATTCGCTAGGTTCGGAGGGAATTCTCTAGGTTCGGAGGGAACTCTCTGGGTTCGAAGGAATTCTCTGGGTCGGAGGAATTCTCTGGGTTCGGAGGAATTCTCTGGCTTTGGAGGAATTCTCTGGGTTCGGAGGAATTCTCGGGGTTCGGAGGAATCTCTGGGTTCGGAGGAATTCTCTGGGTTTGGAAGAATTCTCTGGGTTCGGAAGGAATTCTCTGGGTTCGGAGGAATTCTTTGGGGTCGGAGGATTTTCTCTGGGTTCGGAGGCAATTCTCTGGGTTCGGAGGGAATTCTTTGGGTTTGGAGGGAATTCTCTGGGTTGGGAGGGAATTCTCTGGGTTCGGAGGGAATTCTCTGGGTCCGGAGGGTATTCTCTGGGTTCGGAGGGAATTCTCTGGGTTCGGAGGGAATTCTCTGGGTTCGGAGGGAGTTCTCTGGGTTCGGAGTGAATTCTCTGGGTTCGGAGGGAATTCTCTGGGTTTGGAGGGAATTCTCTTGGTTCGAAGGGATACTTATACAGGACAACACTTATACAGGACAACACTTATACAGAACAACACTTATACAGGACAATACTTATACGGGACAATCCTTATACAGGACAATACTTATACGGGACAATACTTATACAGGACAATACTTATACAGGACAATACTTATACAGGACCAGACTTATGCAGGACAATACTTATACGGGACAATGCTTATACAGGACAATACTTATACAGGACAATACTTATACAGGACAATACTCATACAGGACAATACTTATACGGGACAATACTTATACAGGACAATAGTTATACAGGACAATACTTATACGGGACAATACTTATACTTTAGGTTCGAAGGGAATTCGCTAGGTTCGGAGGGAATTCTCTAGGTTCGGAGGGAACTCTCTGGGTTCGAAGGGAATTCTCTGGGTCGGAGGGAATTCTCTGGGTTCGGAGGGAATTCTCTGGCTTTGGAGGGAATTCTTTGGGTTCGGAGGGAATTCTCGGGGTTCGGAGCGAATCTCTGGGTTCGGAGGGAATTCTCTGGGTTCGGAAGGAATTCTCTGGGTTCGGAGGGAATTCTCTGGGTTCGGAGGGAATTCTTTGGGGTCGGAGGGATTTCTCTCTGGATTCGGAGGCAATTCTCTGGGTCCGGAGGGAATTCTCTGGGTCCGGAGGGTATTCTCTGGGTTCGGAGGGAATTCTCTGGGTTCGGAGGGAATTCTCGGGGTTCGGAGGGAATTCTCTGGGTTCGGAGGGAATTCTCTGGGTTCGGAGGGAATTCTCTGGGTTTGGAGGGAATTCTCTGGGTTCGGAGGGAATTCTCTGGGTTTGGAGGGAATTCTCTTGGTTCGAAGGGAATTCTCTAGGTTCGGAGGGAATTCTCTGGGTTCGAAGAGAATTCTCTGGGTCGGAGGGAATTCTCTGGGTCGGAGGGAATTCTCTGGGTTCGGAGAAAATTCTCTGGCTTTGGAGGGAATTCTCTGGGTTCGGAGGGACAACACTTATACAGGACAACACTTATACAGAACAACACTTATACAGGACAATACTTATACGGGACACAATACTTATACAGGACAATACTTATACGGGACAATACTTATACAGGACAATACTTATACAGGACAATACTTATACAGGACAATACTTATACAGGACAATACTTATACAGGACAATACTTATACGGGACAATACTTATACAGGACAATACTTATACAGGACAATACTTATACAGGATAATACTAATACGGGACAATGCTTATACAGGACAATAGTTATACAGGACAATACTTATACGGGACAATACTTATACAGGACAACACTTATACAGGACAATAATTATACCGGACAACACTTATACAGGACAAAACTTATACGGGACAATATTTATACGGGACAATATTTATACAGGACAATACTTATACAGGACAATACTTATACGGGACAATACTTATACAGGACAATACTTATACAGGGCAATACTTATACAGGGCAATACTTATACAGGGCAATACTTATACAGGACAATACTTATACAGGATAATACTTATACGGGACAATGCTTATACAGGACAACACTTATACAGGACAATAATTATACCGGTCAGCACTTATACAGGACAATACATATACGGGACAATATTTATACGGGACAATATTTATACAGGACAATACTTATACAGGACAATACTTATACAGGACAATACTTATACAGGACAATATTTATGCAGGACAATACTTATACAGAACATTACTTATACAGGACAATACTTATACAGAACATTACTTATACAGGACAATACTTATACAGAACATTACTTATGCAGGACAACACTTATACAGGACAATACTTATACAAAACAATACTTATACAGGACAATACTTATACAGGACAATACTTGTGTACCTAGTTTTTCTGCAAATAGCAAGTCTTTCTCCAAAAACCTTTTTTTTTAAAAAAACCTAGGTTTTCCTTTAAAACACTGTTTTTTTATAACCTGGATTGTTTTCTTTAAAAACCTATAATACAATTTTAAGTTTGAGGAAATTAATTGATAAGAAGTAACAAGTCTAATATGAAATGACAATAAATTGGGGTGCATAAAGGAATATTGGTAGTCCATAGTGTAATGGCAATAATTTAAATGAATTGGGGAAGATAATTTTTATTTTAATGGAAGCGTCGATGTGAAGAAATAAACCAGGTCAGATTTTTAGTTATAAGACATTTTGTTTTTCTATATATTTTATTTTGAATACTGAATTTGCTTAATATAATATGCTTGTGAAAAAGTCAACAAAAGAAGTTGCATACAATGAGTAATATGATAACAGGTTTAGAATATTCTACACTACGTTGATAAAGATAATAGGTTTTTCTTTGGTGACTTTGGGTTTTGAGTAAATAGTAGATGATTGTTAATAAATGAGATTTATAACAGTAACTAATTGAAAAGTGTATTTCAAATAATTTACAAAAGCTGTATGTACATAATATATTGGTTTCATTATACATAAAATCGAAATTAACTGAATTTTATAATTCCAAATAAATGCTAGCCGAGGTCATATTTAGTTCAAGGAGGAGCTACGAATTGAATGGGAAATTGATAACAAGTAGGCGGTAACGTATCGAATTTTGCTATTGGCAGACAAGGTTGCTTCAAGATAAAATCCAGTTAAGTTGATAGCAATATTAAGACAGCCGGAGGAGGAGATAATTACAATCTTGTTTATTCATAGTAATATAAAAATGGTCGCCCAATGAACAGGACAATACTTATATAGAACATTACTTATACAGGACAATACTTATACAGAACATTACTTATACAGGACAATACTTATACAGAACATTACTTATGCAGGACAACACTTATACAGGACAATACTTATACAAAACAATACTTATACAGGACAATACTCATACAGGACAATACTTATACGGGACAATACTTATACAGGACAATACTTATACAGGACAATAGTCATACAGGACAATACTTATACGGGACAATACTTATACTCTAGGTTCGAAGGGAATTCGCTAGGTTCGGAGGAATTCTCTAGGTTCGAGGAACTCTCTGGGTTCGAAGGAATTCTCTGGGTCGGAGGAATTCTCTGGGTTCGGAGGAATTCTCTGGCTTTGGAGGAATTCTCTGGGTTCGGAGGAATTCTCGGGGTTCGGAGGAATCTCTGGGTTCGGAGGAATTCTCTGGGTTCGGAAGGAATTCTCTGGGTTCGGAAGGAATTCTCTGGGTTCGGAGGGAATTCTTTGGGGTCGGAGGGATTTCTCTCTGGGTTCGGAGGCAATTCTCTGGGTTCGGAGGGAATTCTTTGGGTTCGAAGGGAATTCTCTGGGTTCGGAGGGAATTCTCTGGGTTCGGAGGGAATTCTCTGGGTCCGGAGGGTATTCTCTGGGTTCGGAGGGAATTCTCTGGGTTCGGAGGGAATTCTCTGGGTTCGGAGGGAGTTCTCTGGGTTCGGAGTGAATTCTCTGGGTTCGGAGGGAATTCTCTGGGTTTGGAGGGAATTCTCTTGGTTCGAAGGGATACTTATACAGGACAACACTTATACAGGACAATAATTATACCGGACAACACTTATACAGGACAATACTTATACGGGACAATATTTATACGGGACAATATTTATACGGGACAATATTTATACAGGACAATACTTATACAGGACAATACTTATACGGGACAATACTTATACAGGACAATACTTATAAAGGACAATACTTATACAGGGCAATACTTATACAGGACAATACTTATACAGGGCAATACTTATACAGGGCAATACTTATACAGGGGAATACTTATACAGGACAATACTTATACAGGATAATACTTATACGGGACAATGCTTATACAGGACAATACTTATACAGGACAACACTTATACAGGACAATAATTATACCGGTCAGCACTTATACAGGACAATACATATACGGGACAATATTTATACGGGACAATATTTATACAGGACAATACTTATACAGGGCAATACTTATACAGGACAATACTTATACAGGACAATACTTATGCAGGACAATACTTATACAGAACATTACTTATACAGGACAATACTTATACAGAACATTACTTATACAGGACAATACTTATACAGAACATTACTTATGCAGGACAACACTTATACAGGACAATACTTATACAAAACAATACTTATACAGGACAATACTTATACAGGACAATACTTATACCTAGTTTTTCTGCAAATAGCAAGTCTTTCTCCAAAAACCTTTTTTTTAAAAAAAAACTAGGTTTTCCTTTAAAACACTGTTTTTTTATAACCTGGATTGTTTTCTTTAAAAACCTATAATACAATTTTAAGTTTGAGGAAATTAATTGATAAGAAGTAACAAGTCTAATATGAAATGACAATAAATTGGGGTGCATAAAGGAATATTGGTAGTCCATAGTGTAATGGCAATAATTTAAATGAATTGGGGAAGATAATTTTTATTTTAATGGAAGCGTCGATGTGAAGAAATAAACCAGGTCAGATTTTTAGTTATAAGACATTTTGTTTTTCTATATATTTTATTTTGAATACTGAATTTGCTTAATATAATATGCTTGTGAAAAAGTCAACAAAAGAAGTTGCATACAATGAGTAATATGATAACAGGTTTAGAATATTCTACACTACGTTGATAAAGATAATAGGTTTTTCTTTGGTGACTTTGGGTTTTGAGTAAATAGTAGATGATTGTTAATAAATGAGATTTATAACAGTAACTAATTGAAAAGTGTATTTCAAATAATTTACAAAAGCTGTATGTACATAATATATTGGTTTCATTATACATAAAATCGAAATTAACTGAATTTTATAATTCCAAATAAATGCTAGCCGAGGTCATATTTAGTTCAAGGAGGAGCTACGAATTGAATGGGAAATTGATAACAAGTAGGCGGTAACGTATCGAATTTTGATATTGGCAGACAAGGTTGCTTCAAGATAAAATCCAGTTAAGTTGATAGCAATATTAAGACAGCCGGAGGAGGAGATAATTACAATCTTGTTTATTCATAGTAATATAAAAGTGGTCGCCCAATGAACAGGACAATACTTATATAGAACATTACTTATACAGGACAATACTTATACAGAACATTACTTATACAGGACAATACTTATACAGAACATTACTTATGCAGGACAACACTTATACAGGACAATACTTATACAAAACAATACTTATACAGGACAATACTCATACAGGACAATACTTATACGGGACAATACTTATACAGGACAATACTTATACAGGACAATAGTTATACAGGACAATACTTATACGGGACAATACTTATACTCTAGGTTCGAAGGGAATTCGCTAGGTTCGGAGGGAATTCTCTAGGTTCGGAGGGAACTCTCTGGGTTCGAAGGGAATTCTCTGGGTCGGAGGGAATTCTCTGGGTTCGGAGGGAATTCTCTGGCTTTGGAGGGAATTCTCTGGGTTCGGAGGGAATTCTCGGGGTTCGGAGGGAATCTCTGGGTTCGGAGGGAATTCTCTGGGTTCGGAAGGAATTCTCTGGGTTCGGAAGGAATTCTCTGGGTTCGGAGGGAATTCTTTGGGGTCGGAGGGATTTCTCTCTGGGTTCGGAGGCAATTCTCTGGGTTCGGAGGGAATTCTTTGGGTTCGGAGGGAATTCTCTGGGTTCGGAGGGAATTCTCTGGGTTCGGAGGGAATTCTCTGGGTCCGGAGGGTATTCTCTGGGTTCGGAGGGAATTCTCTGGGTTCGGAGGGAATTCTCTGGGTTCGGAGGGAGTTCTCTGGGTTCGGAGTGAATTCTCTGGGTTCGGAGGGAATTCTCTGGGTTTGGAGGGAATTCTCTTGGTTCGAAGGGATACTTATACAGGACAACACTTATACAGGACAACACTTATACAGAACAACACTTATACAGGACAATACTTATACGGGACAATCCTTATACAGGACAATACTTATACGGGACAATACTTATACAGGACAATACTTATACAGGACAATACTTATACAGGACCAGACTTATGCAGGGCAATACTTATACGAGTCAATGCTTATACAGGACAATACTTATACAGGACAATACTTATACAGGACAATACTTATACAGGACAATACTCATACAGGACAATACTCATACAGGACAATACTTATACGGGACAATACTTATACGGGACAATACTTATACAGGACAATACTTATACAGGACAATAGTTATACAGGACAATACTTATACGGGACAATACTTATACTTTAGGTTCGAAGGGAATTCGCTAGGTTCGGAGGAAATTCTCTAGGTTCGGAGGGAACTCTCTGGGTTCGAAGGGAATTCTCTGGGTCGGAGGGAATTCTCTGGGTTCGGAGGGAATTCTCTGGCTTTGGAGGGAATTCTTTGGGTTCGGAGGGAATTCTCGGGGTTCGAAGCGAATCTCTGGGTTCGGAGGGAATTCTCTGGGTTCGGAAGGAATTCTCTGGGTTCGGAGGCAATTCTCTGGGTTCGGAGGGAATTCTCTGGGTCCGTAGGGTATTCTCTGGGTTCGGAGGGAATTCTCTGGGTTCGGAGCGAATTCTCGGGGTTCGGAGGGAATTCTCTGGGTTCGGAGGGAATTCTCTGGGTTCGGAGGGAATTCTCTGGGTTTGGAGGGAATTCTCTGGGTTCGGAGGGAATTCTCTGGGTTTGGAGGGAATTCTCTTGGTTCGAAGGGAATTCTCTAGGTTCGGAGGGAATTCTCTGGGTTCGAAGAGAATTCTCTGGGTCGGAGGGAATTCTCTGGGTCGGAGGGAATTCTCTGGGTTCGGAGAAAATTCTCTGGCTTTGGAGGGGGAATTCTCTGGGTTCGGAGGGACAACACTTATACAGGACAACACTTATACAGGACAATAAGTATACCGGTCAACACTTATACAGGACAATACTTATACGGGACAATATTTATACGGTACAATATTTATACAGGACAATACTTATACAGGATAATACTTATACGGGACAATACTTATACAGGACAATACTTATACAGGACAATATTTATACAGGACAATACTTATACAGGACAATACTTATACAGGACAATACTTATACAGGACAATACTTATACAGGGCAATACTTATACAGGGCAATACTTATACAGTGCAATACTTATACAGGACAATACTTATACAGGACAATACTTATACAGGACAATACTTATACAGGACAATGCTTATACAGGACAATACTTATACAGGACAATAATTATACCGGACAACACTTATACCGGGCAATACTTATATGGGACAATACTTATACAGGACAATACTTATACGGGACAATACTTATACAGGACAATACTTATACAGGACAATAGTTATACAAGACAATACTTATACAGGACAATACTTATACAGGACAATACTTAAACAGGGCAATACTTATACAGGACAATACTTATACAGGACAATACTTATTACGGGGTAATACTTATACAGGGCAATACTTATACAGGACAATACTTATACAGGACAATACTTATACGGGGCAATACTTATACAGGACAATAGTTATACAGGACAATACTTATACGGGGACAATACTTATACAGGACGATAGTTATACAGTACAATACTTATACAGGATAATACTTATACAGGACAATACTTATACAGGACAACACTTATACAGGACAATAATTATACCGGACAACACTTATACCGGGCAATACTTATATGGGACAATACTTATACAGGACAATACTTATACGTGACAATACTTATACAGGACAATAGTTATACATGACAATACTTATACAGGACAATACTTATACAGGACAATACTTATACAGGACAATACTTAAACAGGGCAATGCTTATACAGGACAATAATTATACCGGACAACACTTATACCGGGCAATACTTATATGGGACAATACTTATACAGGACAATACTTATACGGGACAATACTTATACGGGACAATACTTATACAGGACAATACTTATACAGGACAATAGTTATACAGGACAATACTTATACGGGACAATACTTATACTTTAAGTTTGAAGGGAATTCGCTAGGTTCGGAGGGAATTCTCTAGGTTCGGAGGGAACTCTCTGGGTTCGAAGGGAATTCTCTGGGTCGGAGGGAATTCTCTGGATTCGGAGGGAATTCTCTGGCTTTGGAGGGAATTCTTTGGGTTCGGAGGGAATTCTCGGGGTTTGGAAGGAATTCTCTGGGTTCGGAGGGAATTCTCTGGGTTCGGAGGGAATTCTTTGGGGTCGGAGGGATTTCTCTCTGGGTTCGGAGGCAATTCTCTGGGTTCGGAGGGAATTCTCTGGGTCCGGAGGGTATTCTCTGGGTTCGGAGAATTCTCTGGGTTCGGAGGGAATTCTCGGGGTTCGGGAATTCTCTGGGTTCGGAGGAATTCTCTGGGTTCGGAGAATTCTCTGGGTTTGGAGGAATTCTCTGGGTTCGGAGGGAATTCTCTGGGTTTGGAGGGAATTCTCTTGGTTCGAAGGGAATTCTCTAGGTTCGGAGGGAATTCTCTGGGTTCGAAGAGGATTCTCTGGGTCGGAGGGAATTCTCTGGGTCGGAGGGAATTCTCTGAGTTCGGAGAAAATTCTCTGGCTTTGGAGGGAATTCTCTGGGTTCGGAGGGACAACACTTATACAGGACAACACTTATACAGGACAATAATTATACCGGTCAACACTTATACAGGACAATACTTATACGGGACAATATTTATACGGGACAATATTTATACAGGACAATACTTATACAGGACAATACTTATACGGGACAATACTTATACAGGACAATACTTATACATGACAATATTTATACAGGACAATACTTATACAGGACAATACTTATACAGGACAATACTTATACAGGACAATACTTATACAGGGCAATACTTATACCGGACAACACTTATACCGGGCAATACTTATATGGGACAATACTGATACAGGACAATACTTATACGTGACAATACTTATACAGGACAATACTTATACAGGACAATAGTTATACATGACAATACTTATACAGGACAATACTTATACAGGACAATACTTAAACAGGACAATACTTATACAGGACAATAGTTATACAAGACAATACTTATACAGGACAATACTTATACAGGACAATACTTAAACAGGGCAATATTTAAACAGGGCAATACTTATACAGGACAATAGTTATACAAGACAATACTTATACAGGACAATACTTATACAGGACAATACCTAAACAGGGCAATACTTAAACAGGGCAATACTTATACAGGACAATACTTATACAGGACAATACTTATTACGGGCAATACGTATACAGGGCAATATTTATACAGGACAATACTTATACAGGACAATACTTATACGGGACAATACTTATACAGGACAATACTTATACAGGACAATAGTTATACAAGACAATACTTATACAGGACAATACTTATACAGGACAATACTTAAACAGGGCAATACTTAAACAGGGCAATACTTATACAGGACAATACTTATACAGGACAATACTTATTACGGGCAATACTTATACAGGGCAATACTTATACAGGGCAATACTTATACAGGACAATACTTATACGGGGCAATACTTATACAGGACAATAGTTATACAGGACAATACTTATACGGGACAATACTTATACAGGACAATACTTATACAGGACAATAGTTATACAGGACAATACTTATACGGGACAATACTTATACTTTAGGTTCGAAGGGAATTCGCTAGGTTCGGAGGGAATTCTCTAGGTTTGGAGGGAACTCTCTGGGTTCGAAGGGAATTCTCTGGGTCGGAGGGAATTCTCTGGGTTCGGAGGGAATTCTCTGGCTTTGGAGGGAATTCTTTGGGTTCGGAGGGAATTCTCGGGGTTCGAAACGAATCTCTGGGTTCGGAGGGAATTCTCTGGGTTCGGAAGGAATTCTCTGGGTTCGAAGGGAATTCTCTGGGTTCGGAGGGAATTCTTTGGGGTCGGAGGGATTTCTCTCTGGGTTCGGAGGGAATTCTCTGGGTTCGGAGGGAATTCTCTGGGTCCGGAGGGTATTCTCTGGGTTCGGAGGGAATTCTCTGGGTTCGGAGGGAATTCTCTGGGTTCGGAGGGAATTCTCTGGGTTCGGAGGGAATTCTCTGGGTTCGGAGGGAATTCTCTGGGTTCGGAGGGAATTCTCTGGGTTCGGAGGGAATTCTCTGGGTTTGGAGGGAATTCTCTTGGTTCGAAGGGAATTCTCTAGGTTCGGAGGGAATTCTCTGGGTTCGAAAAGAATTCTCTGGGTCGGAGGGAATTCTCTGGGTCGGAGGGAATTCTCTGGGTTCGGAGAAAATTTTCTGGCTTTGGAGGGAATTCTCTGGGTTCGGAGGGACAACACTTATACAGGACAACACTTATACAGGACAATAATTATACCGGTCAACACTTATACAGGACAATATTTATACGGGACAATATTTATACAGGACAATACTTATACAGGACAATACTTATACGGGACAATACTTATACAGGACAATACTTATACAGGACAATATTTATACAGGACAATACTTATACAGGACAATACTTAAACAGGGCAATACTTATACAGTGCAATACTTAAACAGGGCAATACTTATACAGTGCAATACTTATACAGGACAATACTTATACAGGACAATACTTATACAGGACAATACTTATACGGGACAATGCTTATACAGGACAATACTTATACAGGACAATAATTATACCGGACAACACTTATACCGGGCAATACTTATATGGGACAATACTTATACAGGACAATACTTATACGGGACAATACTTATACAGGACAATACTTATACAGGACAATAGTTATACAAGACAATACTTATACAGGACAATACTTATACAGGACAATACTTAAACAGGGCAATACTTATACAGGACAATACTTATACAGGACAATACTTATTACGGGCAATACTTATACAGGGCAATACTTATACAGGACAATACTTATACGGGGCAATACTTATACAGGACAATAGTTATACGGGACAATACTTATACAGGACGATAGTTATTCAGGACAATACTTATACAGGACAATAATTATACCGGACAACACTTATACCGGGCAATACTTATATGGGACAATACTTATACAGGACACTACTTATACGTGACAATACTTATACAGGACAATACTTATACAGGACAATAGTTATACATGACAATACTTATACAGGACAATACTTATACAGGACAATACTTATACAGGACAATACTTAAACAGGGCAATACTTATACAGGACAATACTTATACAGGACAATACTTATACAGGTCAATACTTATACAGGACAATACTTATACAGGACAATAATTATACCGGACAACACTTATACCGGGCAATACTTATATGGGACAATACTTATACAGGACAATACTTATACGGGACAATACTTATACAGGACAATACTTATACAGGACAATAGTTATACAAGACAATACTTATACAGGACAATACTTATACAGGACAATACTTAAACAGGGCAATACTTTTATACAGGACAATACTTATACAGGACAATACTTATTACGGGGCAATACTTATACAGGGCAATACTTATACAGGACAATACTTATACAGGACAATACTTATACGGGGCAATACTTAAACAGGGCAATGCTTATACAGGACAATACTTATACAGGACAATACTTAAACAGGGCAATGCTTATACAGGACAATACTTATACAGGACAATACTTATACAGTGCAATACTTATACAGGACAATACTTATACAGGGCAATACTTATACAGGACAATACTTATACGGGACAATACTTATACGGGACAATACTTATACAGGACAATACTTATACAGAACATTGATTATACAGGACAATACTTATACGGGGCAATACTTATACAGGACAATAGTTATACAGGACAATACTTATACAGGACAATACTTATGCAGGACAATACTTATACAGGACAATACTTATACAGGACAATACTTATACAGGACAATACTTATACAGAACATTACTTATACAGGACAATACTTATACAGAACATTACTTATACAGGACAATACTTATACAGAACATTACTTATGCAGGACAACACTTATACAGGACAATACTTATACAAAACAATACTTATACAGGACAATACTTATACAGGACAATACTTATACCTAGTTTTTCTGCAAATAGCAAGTCTTTCTCCAAAAACCTTTTTTCTAAAAAAAAACTAGGTTTTCCTTTAAAACACTGTTTTTTTATAACCTGGATTGTTTTCTTTAAAAACCTATAATACAATTTTAAGTTTGAGGAAATTAATTGATAAGTAACAAGTCTAATATGAAATGACAATAAATTGGGGTGCATAATGGAATATTGGTAGTCCATAGTGTAATGGCAATAATTTAAATGAATTGGGGAAGATAATTTTTATTTTAATGGAAGCGTCGATGTGAAGAAATAAACCAGGTCAGATTTTTAGTTATAAGACATTTTGTTTTTCTATATATTTTATTTTGAATACTGAATAACTTTCATATTTGTACCTAGTACCGTTTGGTTTTTTGCTAATAGCATGAAAACGGTTAGAGATAGCTAAATTTTACAAGAATAATTATATTCGTATTTGACTATGACACATCGATCGGTGTAACTTTCATATTTGTACCTAGTGCCGTTTGGTTTTTTGCTAATAGCATGAAAACGGTTAGAGATAGCAAAATTTTACAAGAACAATTATATTCGTATTTGACTATAACACATCGATCGGTGTAACTTTCATATTTGTACCTAGTGCCGTTTGGTTTTTTGCTAATAGCATGAAAACGGTTAGAGATAGAAAAATTTTACAAGAACAATTATATTCGTATTTGACTATGACACATCGATCGGTGTAACTTTCATATTTGTACCTAGTGCCGTTTGGTTTTTTGCTAATAGCATGAAAACGGTTAGAGATAGCTAAATTTTACAAGAATAATTATATTCGTATTTGACTATGACACATCGATCGGTGTAACTTTCATATTTGTACCTAGTGCCGTTTGGTTTTTTGCTAATAGCATGAAAACGGTTAGAGATAGCTAAATTTACAAGAATAATTATATTCGTATTTGACTATGACACATCGATTGGTGTAACTTTCATATTTGTACCTAGTGCCGTTTGGTTTTTTGCTAATAGCATGAAAACGGTCAGAGATAGCTAAATTTTACAAGAATAATTATAATCGTATTTGACTATGACACATCGATCGGTGTAACTTTCATATTTGTACCTAGTGCCGTTTGGTTTTTTGCTAATAGCATGAAAACGGTTAGAGATAGCTAAATTTACAAGAATAATTATATTCGTATTTGACTATGACACATCGATCGGTGTAACTTTCATATTTGTACCTAGTGCCGTTTGGTTTTTTGCTAATAGCATGAAAACGGTTAGAGATAGCAAAATTTTACTAGAACAATTATATTCGTATTTGACTATGACACATCGATTGGTGTAATTTTCATATTTGTACCTAGTGCCGTTTGGTTTTTTGCTAATAGAATGAAAACGATTAGAGATAGCAAAATTTTACTAGAACAATTATATTCGTATTTGACTATGACACATCGATTGGTGTAATTTTCATATTTGTACCTAGTGCCGTTTGGTTTTTTGCTAATAGCATGAAAACGGTTAGAGATAGCTAAATTTACAAGAATAATTATATTCGTATTTGACTATGACACATCGATCGGTGTAACTTTCATATTTGTACCTAGTGCCGTTTGGTTTTTTGCTAATAGAATGAAAACGATTAGAGATAGCTAAATTTAGAAGAATAATTATATTCGTATTTGACTATAACACATCGATCGGTG